>LOEQ01000416.1:449139-466250 GCA_001685075.1 Bramus lutescens | reverse complement strand
GCTCAAGCCACTATCCCTTTGGAACCACAATGAAAGTATGGAATTTGTTGAGTATTATGACACACTCCTATAATCAGTGCCTGGGAAAAAGAGGCAGGAGAACTGGAGGTTGAAGGCCTACCTGGGCTAGATGAGATCCTGTCTTAAAAGACTCATAAGAACTGGAGAGATGGAGCAGTGGTTAAGAGCACTGGCTGCTCTTCCAGAGAACCTGAGTTCGGTTCTCAGCACCCACATGGCAGCTCACAACTGTCAGAAACTCTAGCCCCAAGAGATCTGGTGGCCTCTTCTTGCTTCTGTCAACAGCAGGAACTCATGTGGTGTACATGCATACATGCAGGTCAATAATCATACATATAAAATAGAAATAAATCGTAAAAACCAAATAGAAGTACTGTACAACCGCATACTTCCATGCCTTTTTCTATAATACTACTTCTTTAGTAGAAGATCTTTATCTTGCATGAGGCTGATGAGAGACGCTTAGGTAATTATATCCGAGTGGGAAAACAGAAAGGGAAAAGCTGTTTATCACCGAATTTTTGCTAATGCAAAACTTAAAAGTGGTACAGTTAGTACTAACCCTAGAAAGGGTCATGTAATAAGGCTAAATACTTTGGTACTAGGATAACAATGTGAAACTACGGGAAGGCTTTAGAAAAGCACTTACTCTAGAACACTGCACTTCTACGGAGCTCTCTTTCCAAGGATCAGGAAACACGGGTACTCCTCATATTTATAGAACACTCAGTGCACACACATCATGTGCAGCACATGGCAGGCTCTTCTTGCAACCACATGTCAATCAGCTATCTGCTGGAATTCCTTATAGCACTAAGTCTATGAAAAGAATGACTAAGTCTACGTAGACCACCATTATAAGTAGGCGCTCTCTCAGTTAGTTTTTTGAAGGTCTATCATTCTTTCATAGAATTTCATGGTTTCATCCCCATTCCTTCACTGGGTAGGGAGAAAGGGTAGAGGAGAAGACATTGCTGTATGGGCAACATCTTAGGGATGCCATAATGCAGGTGGGGTGTCAACAGCCATCTAGTTAGTAGGTTGAGGCCAATGACAGGACTGCCCTCTCTGGGGCAGGGTTACCCAGTCAGAACACCAACAGTGCTGAGACCGAGAGTCCTCAGCCAGTCAGCCTGGCTTGCACCTGTCAGGTGCTGGGCTCCAGTCTCTGGACGCCACTGATTTTAGTGAGGGCCACATGACAGGGAAAGTGGGATGAGGAACCTAAGGCCAGGCTTTTGACCAGGATCACCCAGGTCAATGAAAGGGCTGGGGCTGCACCCAGGAAACCCTCCTGTCTGGCTCAGGGACCTGCAGTCACACAACCTTCCCTCTTGGGGGTCCAGAGCCATTCCACGCCCACCCTGGCTTCCCCCAAAGCACATGAATCAGGGAAGCATCTGAAACTTCTTTCCTTAGGTGAGCAGGAAGCATTAGGGCACAAAGAAAACCCAAGGGACAACATTCAGAAGGGTGAACTGCACTCCCAGAAAACGTCTGATAAAAAAATTTAAAACTGGGCTACAGTGTAAAGGTCACCCCACAAGTCCACAAGTACATTGAAACTGTTCTTAATGCCCTGAACTCTGCACAAGAGCAGTTAAGTAAAAAATTCCTCAAGTCACAAATCCACTCTCTAATCACGTTCTTCTGGGGCTAGAAATCACTCCTGACAAGGGGGCTGGGACCCTCACTCTTTTCATCTGCACCCCAGGAACACAGTGAGGCTGGGGAGCAGGCAGGGATCAGGCCTGGATTGTAACTGCCAGCTTCATTTGGAATGAGATCAGAAGCAGGGCCTACCGCTTTGATCCCGGTCCTCTCGAGATTACAAGTTACCTTAAGGTTTTCCTACAGATACAGCACCGGTGAAGTACCCAGCTCCACGGCTGCCTGCAAGCCACCGCCCCACCCTGGACCTCGGCAGCATCTCAGTGCTCATTACAGGGCAAAGATGCCCTCGTGCCATCTCTAGAGAGGCTGATGTGTGATCCAGACACCCAGTGTGAACAGAGGGGAGAGGAAGAGGAGACGCTTAACAAGAAAAGTATGTAAATAGGACCAGAACTGTTCATTAGCACAGTGCGGCCAATATAAACTACTTTCCAAAATTAGCTGAAAGAAAACAAATCTGTGTGAAGTCTGACATTCCAGTATTGCCTGTGGGGGCTGGGGCTGGGTGAGAAGGCTTTTGCAATTGTTGCCATAGAGATGGGTCAAGATTGCTCTAGTGGGCAGCATCAGCTGAGGTTGGAAGCCCAACAGAGGAGCCACCATGCTGCCTAGACAAGGAAGGTAAATATCTGAAGAATGGGGCAGGATAAAGGAACAAGTGAAGGCCAGGATGTCTTCCCCAGAATCCCACTGTTTGGAGCCAAATGTACCGCAGCCTCTACCCTGAGCAGGCCTTTCTCACCGTCTGTCATCACCTCCAACCTGAATAGTACAGGTTTACAGGACAGCTTCCATGGCTGTGTGTGTTAGTCTGTCTCCATACTCAGAAGTCCATCCTGTAGACCAGTACTCAAGAGGCAGAAGCAAGGGCACATCTGTGAGTTCAAGGCTGGCCTGGTCTACATAGCAAGTTCCAGGACAGCCTGGGGTATGTAGTGAGAAACAAATGAAAAGGCTCCTATTTCAATTGTGACCAAGGCCTGTCTAGGTCTCCTGCTAACAAACATGCAAGCCTCAGAGGAAGTACTGTTGTCTGTCTCCTCCGTAGCTTAGACAGTGATCAAATACCATCTGTTGTAGCGGTTGCCATGGCAACATTGTTCTCCTAATACCAGCAGAGCTGAGCGCAAAGTGCACGAAAATACCGAACACAAGCAAAGATGTCTGCCTCTCCCGGAGCTTGGCGCTCCTGGCAGAATGGGGCCTTGGCCATACCAAGTCCACACAAGCTTCTCACTGTGCCCCTTCTTGGTGCTCTCTCCACTCCAGAAGAGGGCACGGAGCTACTGCATCAGGGTCAAGCCAGGCCACATCATGTTATTACTTTAAAAAAAAAAAACACACAAGATACCCAGGCCCTAGGCAAGGCTAGGTTTGAACATGCAAATTGTGTTACTCAAAAAGCAGTGTGACGTCTAAAATGTATGTATCAGCTCAAATGATTTCTTGTGTGCATGAGATACAGAGACAAAGAGAGAGAGGGAGTGAGACAGAGGAGAGAAGGCACTCTTCATTCCTGACGGTGCTACTTGCCATCAAAATTAGCCATCACTTGGCTGCCAAGATGGCTCAGCAGATAAGGGTGCCTCTGCCATACAGTTTGATGACTTGAGTTTCAGCTCTGGATCCCACAGTGGAAGGAGATCAGTTCCTCACAGCTGTGCTCTCCACACTGTGGCACATGACGCCTGCATTCACACACACACACAGTAATTTGATGACGTGGCCCTGAGAGACATCGCTACACAGTCGGAATGTAACACTTGCTGACTGAAGGGATTAAGGGGACAGACATGTCCTCCTAGACAGTGGGCCCCTAGGAGCTGTCTTTCTTGTACATGCTAAGGGAACGTGCCAAGTGCCAAGTGCCTGCTCTGCCAGCTGCGCTTCATTTCTTCCCACCTCTGTCAGTGTAACCCCAGAAGAGCTCACACAGAGTTTTTTTTTATTTTAGAAGGAGGCTTCAGAAGTGAGGGCTCACACTTTGGTTGTCCATCATTTCCTAGACAGAAAAACACTGGGAGCATCTGGGCCTGACTTGCAGATCAGCCTGCTGCTGCCTGCCTGGATGGTTTGTCATTCTGCTTCTCAGGATGTTAATGTGCACAAAGCCATGGCCAGATGGGAAGGATGAGTTCCAGTCTTCTATCCCAGAGAAGCTGACAAGAGTCAAAACTATTGTAAGCAGAGTAGCCGGACTCGAGGAAACATTCATGTCTGAGATGATGGATAGCTTGTAATCAGGACAATCAATGCACTGTATATGAAAACTGAAACCCCAAGTTTATCAAAGATGCACAATCATCTGTCACAAACAAGTGACTCTTCCCCCTTTTTTAAAATTTACGTGCATTGGTGTTTTACCTGAATGAGGGTGTCAGGTGCCCTGGAACTGAAATTAAAGTCAGTTGTGAGCTGCCATGTGGGTGTTGGGAATTGAACCTGGGTCCTCTGGAAGAATAGCCAGTGCTCTTAACTTCTGAGCCATCTCTGTAGTCCCTACTAATCCCTTTTAAGTTGTTATTATTGTTTTGTTTTCTTTCTTTTTAGAGTCTTTTTTATTTCTAACTGATTAATAGTGTGTGTGTGAATTTTGGATTATAGGCATAAATCACCATGCCCAGCTAATTTATTAACCTAAAAAAAAGTCAACTTAAGCTCTACTCTCAGGCCCCAGCCACTGTCATCAGGTATGGAAGCTGCTTCAGAGCCAGAGAGAGCTTATCTATCACAGAGGGCTCAAAACTGGAAAGCCTGAGAAAGTGGGAATGGGCCGGGTGTGGCACACGGCTCCATGTCCGCCTGTTTTCCTTCCTGCTCTGTTGCCTTGCCCAGCTCTTTCTTGCGACTTGGCAACATTATCTCCCATACCATTTATAATATTTATAACTTTAACTTTCCAAGATGCTGTCAAGAATTCCTTGGGGGAAAAAAGGAGAGGAAACTTTATAGGAGTCTCTCTGATGTTTTAGCAAATGGATAAGTCCATATGGATACGAAAATTCTAGACGGGGAGACACTGAAACCAAGCCTCTCAAATTCCTCCGGTGACTATCTTTTTCCATTGTGTCTCCAATTGCTAGACTAGTTCATTTTCCTAGGGTTTTCCAACTTTCCAAATCTCCCCTTGAAACAAATTGAGCCTGACAAAGGTGCTAAAACCAATCTTCACTCTGGAGACTTCCAGAGTGGATCCCCAGAGCTGAGCTCTGCCTGCTTTCACAGACGGTGGCATTGTAAGCAGAGACAAGCTATTAGTGATGGGGACCCTCACACACACAACCATGCTCTGAGCTGCATTCAGTCAGAGCACAGTTCTTCCTTTCCCTGCTCCGGTTCCTTCCTTGTTCTTGTTGGCTTTCTGTTGCTGTGACTGAACACTGACCAACAGCAACTTGGGGAGGAAAGGATTTATTTGGTTACAGTCCATGGCGAAGGGAGGCAAGGCAGGAGCTCAAAGCAGGACCTGAAGCAGCCTGCCTGCTTCATTTAGATTGCAACCCAGGTCCACCTGCCGGGAGGTAGCACCACCCACAGTGGGCGGGGCCCTCCTGCCATCAATTAGGAGTCAAAATGCCTCACAAACAGGGCACAGGGCCACAGGCCAGTATGGTCTGTTCAGTCTTTTAGTTGAGGTTCCAAGTGACTTTAGGTTTGTGTCAAATTGACAGCTGAAGCTAACTATAATACTGTTGGCACTCTGAAAAGTCAAGAACTCCAAGTGAGAAGCAGAATACAAATAGAAAACGGAGGAGGGCTAAGGGGCCATCCTGGCGAGTCTCACAAAGGCTGTGGGTTACCAGGGGCTGGAAGATGCAGGAACAGGGAGTTGTCTGTCAAAGGCACAAACTTTCAGCTGCTAAGACAAGCAAATCCCTGAGAATCAAAGGCACAGCAGGAGCAGTGATCAACAGATGGGCCAATTAAGTCAAAGATGGGAATCATATACAATGTGAATGACTGTTAGAGTTTGGATCTGAAATGTCATTGAAATGTGCTAAAGGCTTCACACCCCAGCTGGAGCTATTGGTATGTGGAGCCCATTCAATATAGGGCCTCATGGGTGGTCTAGAAACTGGGGAGGGAAGCTATGCTAAAGGGGCCAGGAGCCTTTCCAAGTCTTTTTTACTTTATGGTAACCTTGAAGGGAGGAGAGCTTTGCTCTGCTGCACACTTCCCCACCATGATGTTCTGCTGCCTTGCTGGAGACCCAGAAGCAACAGGGTAAATCAGATGCGGAGCGAAAGCTCCAAACCAGCGTGCCCAAGTGAAACTTTTCTCTTTGGAAGCTGATCATCTCAGGAATTTGTTACGGCAATGGAAAAGCTAATTCTGTAGAGCAAATTGACATTTAAAAATTAGTATTTTGCAGAGACGTTTGGCTTTACTCAGAGAGAAGGAACAAACCCAGACAGTAATTTTAACCGGAAAATCATGACTTCCAGTTCTCCAAACTCGAAGAAGCACAGGACAGCGGACACTTGCAGAAGCATCTTGTCGGGGAAGTAACTAGAACCCAGAGGTCTCACAGGGTCCTTAACAAGCAGCAGCTAAACATCTGCTCTCTTCTAGGCCCTAGCCTAGATGCAGACCGTACAGTGACAAACAACAATATTGTCTTTCCTCAAGGAATAGCCAATTTACTGGGCATGCACCAGGCTTCCAAGTAAACAACCACTCCGTAAACTCAGTCACAATAGTGTATGAGTCATATGAGTCAACTTACACACTAGTCACAAGCTCACCATTCCCTGAGTCTTCTTGTAGTTTTGCACACTTATGATCCTATACCTCAGGCTACCACAAGCCAGAACAACAAAGCAATCAGAGAGCACACTTACATTTTATAACAAAAGCTGTTTGCAGGTATAGCTGAGGGGTGGGATTTGATTTTTATACCACTGCTAATCACTAGCTTAGAGTTGGGAATGTTGCAAGTCACAGGCAAGATGCCTCATATCAAGAAATTAAGTTTGACCAGTACTTCTCAACTCTACCGTATAATTAAGGACACATGCCACTCAGTCATAAACTATGAGAACAAAAATAATTTAAATAGTGTTAAAAATTGAAACAGTTCTTAACCCTGCTTACTGGAAGACCCAGCATGTCAGAGACATGTTGCGGTCACTAATAAGGAAAATACACTGGACATGGAAGGTCTCCACTGCAGGACACACTTGAGCTTCCCAAGGCCACATGATCCCTGGTGCACCTGTGCGGAAACACTGGCAGTGTTTGGCTTGTTATAGAATGCTAATCTGTTACTATTTATATCTTTGTGCAAGCATCCAGTTCAACCAAATAAAACTTCCACTTGCTGTTAAAAATTCATGCTTATTAAGAAAACAAAACATGAATGCTAACCATTTCGTGTGTTGTCACCTCTTTTTCAAAGTACTGAGAAGTCAGCATCCCGTCTACTCTCCATGTCTACCCCAAAGACTAAGATAACTGCTGGGTGATGGTGAAACAGTCCATTCTACACCAACTAATAAAGCAACTAGCAGAATCTGAAAGTGAGAACCAAATCCCCAAAAATCATTGTTTTCTCCTAAGAACAGCTACACATAACACATAAAGACAGATCAAGGGACAGGGAGATGGCTCGGTTGGTAAAAGGTCATGCTTTGTAACCATGAGGACTTGAATTGAGTTCAAGTACAGAAACCAGAAGAAGCTATTGTGCCAGGCCCTTGAAATCTCAGCATTAGAGAGGCAGAGAAAAGCAGACCCCTGGGCCGTAAGGTTTCCTTTGGGAAACTCAAATTACCCATACCCAAAAGGCAGTCCAAATATCCAGAAATGAGCTCAACCTGGACAATTTCTGGTGGTTAGATAAAAGCCAACATTCCTCAGGAACTTGTGAAATGGGTTCCCTTCAACCAAAAGGGGTCATTCCCCTTACTTCTGACAGAAGGGACAAATGCCTATTCGTGGTGCCTATTAGAATATCAAAGCTCACACTGGCCTCCAGAACACCTCAGCACTGCAAGGACCTGTTACACATTTCAAAGTCCATGCTAGCCTCCTGCCCTTTACCTCCTCCCCATCTTCTACTCCTCAGAGGTGTCCCTCTCCACAGCTATTCACTCTCCTTAGAACCCTGTTCTTCTTGCTATGCCCCCCTCTGTTTCTGTTTCTCTCACTGTGTGTTCTCTAGTCTCTATTCCCTGCTGTTCTTCTTTCTCACAGATAGACCTGGCCATGTCCAGCCTACTTCTTTCTCTCTTTGCTCTGGACTTTTCCATATGCCTCTGGCTCTTCTCTCATATCAACAATAATAACTTTCCGGTTAACCATGGAGTGGTCATGTCATGAGTTTATACACCAGTCCAGACTACTTGGTAAGTTCTAGACATTTAAGAGAGACACTGTCGGGCTAGAGGGATGGCTCAGTGGTTAAGAGCATTGCCTGCTCTTCCAAAGGTCCTGAGTTCAATTCCCAGCAACCACATGGTGGCTCANAATAAATAAATAAATAAATAAATAAATAAATAAATAAATAAATAAATTTATTTTACAAAAAAAGAGAGAGACACTGTCTAAGAAAACAAGGCAGACTGAGCACTTCTTTGGCTCAATTTCCCACTCTGTGTCTTCAGCAATGTGTCAAGGCAACTTGGGAAATCTCCATCCATCTAGGCCAAACCCATCCTGGTTCCCTGAAAGGACACCTCCCACAGAAAGGTAGCTTCCTTCTAAGAGGTTCTTAAATTCATTCCTAGAATTTTAACCCTTCTGAAACAGAGGCAATGTAAATTCCTGAAAAAAAAAATTATAAGCGCTTGTGGTGGTTTGAATGAGAAATGTCCCCCATAGGTTCATACATTTGATTACTCGGTCCCCAGTTGGGGACCAGCTGGTGGTGCTGTTGGGGAGGTTATGGAGCCTTTAGGAGATGGAGCTTTACTGTAAGAAATGTGTCACTGGGGGTGGGCTTTGAGGTTTTATAGCTCAGCCTCACCTCCTATCCTCTCTCTCTCTCTGCTTCCTTTGTGGGATGAAATGTGATCTCTCTGCTTTCTGGCTGCTAGGGGATGCTCCTGCCCCTGCTGCTATGGCTTCCCCATTGCTCTGGAACTACAAGGCAAAACAAATCCCTCCTTTTCTTAGCTGCTCTTGGTCAGTGTATCTTATTACAGCAATAGAAAATAAACTCACAGTATCCTTCCCAAATCAATATGCTTCTGGAACAAAAATCTTTCAGACTGCAATGGGACCAGGAGCAGGATTCCTTAAGTTCATTACTCTTGCAAGGATATAATAGTTGAGGGGAGTCAAAATGTATAAAAGAGGCTGGTACCGGAGGATATGAGGAGCCAGGAGTGTAGCTCAGTAGTAGAACACTGGCCTAACACGTATAAGACCCTGGGTTTGATCCTTAAAAGTGCAGGGGGAAAAAAGTAGGTGGAGATAGTGATAGTCACAAATCCAGTCACACCTGCCCAGAGAGAGCAGCTGCTGCCCAGTTATAGCCAATTTTTCCCATAAAGAGCTAACTTACTGTTGCCTGATGGATCATCTTCCCATCAAAGCAGTAAATCAATTTTTATCACTCTCATTTAACTGAAAACATCAGTTAGGCTTCTTTTTTTCTTTTTTAAGTCTTGCTGACTCTGCACTTGAGACTTGCAGGCCACCATCCTGCACCTCTGCTCCAGTGAGCACAGGGGCTCATAGTTCCTGTGCATACACACAGGCTGCGGATGCCTTCAAGTGCAAGCAGGCATTCCATGCTAAATTCTGCAGCATGAAGATATAAAAAGAAAATTAAAAAAAAATTTAAAAACCACACATACAAAAACCAGTCCTTTGATGCTAGGCGGAACATAAGAACTCCATGAGGGCATGTGCAGGGAGGTGGGCCCAAGCACGGGGCCCAGATGGCTTTTATACAAACCATGATCCAAACGCTTATAAATCATCACTGGGTTTCTCGTTCTGCTCAGAAAGGCCTGAGGCATGCTGCACACTCCACCCCAGCCCCGCCAGTGTCCTGGCATACACTAAGTGCCTCCCTGAGAACAAGGTTACCAGCTACTCCTCTCAACACCTCAGGACTGGCAGAGATGTGGGAGGAATATCCCCCTCAGATTTTCCTTGAACATTTACCAGATTTTGCTTGCAAAACCACTCATTTTAGGGAACACAGTGAGCTAATGAGATGGGAACATTCTGTTTGTATTACAAAGCTTTGTTATTCTCATACAACCCGGGGGGCCAGTGAGGTGGCTCAGCAGGTAAAGCGACTGCTGCAAAGCCTGAAAACCCTGACCCAAGTTTGATCTCTAGAATCTGTGTGGTGGAAGGAGAGAACTATATTCTGCAAGTTTGTCCTCTGACTCCATATATGCATCATGATACAAGTGCATGCGAGCTTTTGTGCATGCACATGTCTGCACACATGCATTCGCACTCACACACGCACACACATACACACACTAAACAAACAAACAATCTTGGGGGACAAAGAAAAACAAATAGCAGGTAAAATGTGATAAGTCTCTTGCAAAATTTGCTTAAATGTCATGGGAATTACAAGACAGACAGACAGACAGACAGACATTAGGACCCCGAAATACATCCACGGAGTAACTGAAGGGTCCTAGAGACCAAGCAACTAGGGCTGTAGGAAAGTCACACTAGGGTTGTAGGGAGGCCACAGATAGGTCTAAGGCAGACCCCTTCAGCTTAGAATGTGCCATGTTCTTAAAGACTGTCTCCCAGAAGAGCACTTGATTAGATCCTATGCTAACCTCAGCAGACGTCTGGAAATACTGTCAACTTAAACCATTTGGAACACCCTGACAGCCTAGATATTGTGCTCAAAAGTATACTTGAACAGGTACATCCCTGGAGGGGCTTTCTTTTTTCTTTCCTTTCTTTTTCTGAAAATCTTTTTTTTTTTTTCAGACAGTCCTGCTACATAGCTCAGTCTGTCCTTGAACTCAAGGCAATCCTCCTACCTCAACTTCCTGAGGTACTGGAATTACATGTGTGTGCCCAGCTGAGGCTTTTCTCTTGAGTCTAAGACAATGTTGGGCAAGGGGGTTGCCAGCTCGGTGGTCTGAGCATCTCATGGGAACTTGTAAAGCTGGTCAACTCTTCCACACTTCCCAGACCCCTAAGGTAAAAAAGTTGCAGGTTTGGGCCCAGAACCTTCCACTTGCCACATTCCTCATAGTCACTGAAGTTTGAGAAGCCTTGCTTAAGAGGCTTAGCCAAGCCAAAACAACCTGTTACTTTGGTGTCTTTTCATACACCTTTTCAACTGTGATGTGACCCAGGAATGCTAGCTCAAGACTATGATGCCAGGGCGGCTTGTGGGTTCCAGACCATTCGGTTCCACAGGGAAAACCTGTCTCAAAAAATTAAATTGAAAAAACCTAGAGCTGAGTGAAACTGTAAGAGAAGATGTGGAATGGGAGGACTTCTTGACCTGCAACGCGGAAAAAACTTCAAACATTTTAAAGTATTACAATCAGTAAAAATCTGTGTCTGCCTCTGAGAAGTCTCCAAGTGGTCAGATCATTCACAGTTTAGGTATTCCATCTGAGAAACACGAGCTGAACACGTGTAACCTGGACAGCCCAATGCCAGGAGCAAGGCGACAAGATGGAAAACAGGCTACTTGCGAGACAGAACTTTGGAGTTATTTAATAACACATAAAATATGATCGGTCTCTCATAAAAATGGCTCAAACATCATGTCAATTACAAGACAAACATACGTGAGTTGCAGAGCATGACCCACCCAAGTTTACATTTGCAGAAGAACTGTATCCATCAGCAACAGCTCTGGGAGTTCAGATGAAATGGCACAGCCTTCCATGGCTGCTCAGAGGCTGAGGTACCTGTGATGCAAGGGCAGGAGTCGGGGGTGGCGGGGGGCAGAATGTGCCAGAAATGGACTATGACTGTTATACAGACCTCCTACCTGCAGCTCCTTCCTCTCCTTCCTCATGTATGCAAACAGGAGAGGCCCCTACCAGAAAAGTCAGCCTGGCTAGCTGTGGCCAAGAACCCCCAGGACTTCCTTTCTGATCTGGTTAGTCACTGTGCTTGAATCCTAGTGTGTTAGCTTCCTGATGCTCGATCAGCAATCGATCGTCACAAGCTTAGCAGCTTTCAACAACACATTACTTTACATGGGTCAAACATCCCAAACTGGCCTCAGAGAGCTACGCTCACAAGCTCTGGTCACTTGTGTTGCAGGGCTGTGTCCATTTGAGCAGCGTCCACAGAAGGATGTTTTCCTAGCAACCCTGAATTCCATGGCTCATGGCCCCTTCCTCTGTCTCCAAAGTCTATTATTTCCTGCCCCTTAGAGGATCCTGGTGCCCACCCCAGGTCTGCCCAGATAACTATCTCACATTACAGTCCTTAGCCTGAATAACAACATGTGCATAGGTCATAGGGATCAGGATGCCACGTCGATGAGGGGTCCTTGCTCAGCCTTACTTCACTGGGTACTGATTTTCTGAGCATGGAGAAATGCCTCGTTGCACAGATCAACAGGGAGTGGGGAGGTGGCATGTAATGGGGTCACCCATCGGATACACACTTGATACGAGCCCCTTACACCAGCCCCCTTCTCCCCTGGCAGCCTGCCTAGGGCTTCCATTCTCTCCCTTTTATAAGAGCGAAGCACAGCTCACACACCAAGCAGTCCTGCCCATTACAGTCCATGCTTGTCTTTCTTTGCCCTGACTTTCCTTCCCATTAAATAATTTCCCATCCTGAGCCTCTGCTTCTGCCTCCATGAAGGGTGTGTTTCCATCGCTGTGTTGTGGTCAGTTCCCCTCCTTCTTTGATCACGGTCCATATACAAGGACACGCGGTAATGAACGGATGTGCTGGAGTCAGGCTTCTGTGAGCCTCAGGGTGCCCGTCATTAGAGCTAGGTGACCTCAGACAACTCATTCAACTGCTGTCAGCCTCAGTTTCCTTCATTATAAAGTGGAAGTAACCAAGCCTGCCTCCACAGGATATACAAAAACAGACAACACAAGGTGTCTACAGCACAGTATTCAGCACACAGTGAGTACAGCATGTGTTTCCTGCTCAATACTATACGAAAACAGTAGAAGAACACTAGGAACAATGGCTCTGAGGTGGGAGAGAAGGGAGGGGATGCTCTTTATTGTGACCCTCAGTCAGCCCTTCAGAGCCCTGCATCCAAATTCCTCAGTAAACTTAATAGAACGAACAAAATGCACTCCTCATCCGGCAAGCTGTCAGGAGACTATAATGAACCACAGTGTCCGGACAGGGGCTCATCTTAGAATGCTGGCTTGTCATCCTTGCCATCTTGGTGTTAGTCTCTGGCAGCATCCCATGGGGATGCTTCAGCCTGCTATGAGTTACCTGTCCTTGGCATTTCCTAGCCAAGTCTTCTAGATAAATCCAGGAAGAATTAAGAGAAGGAAAGGAAGTTTTTAGAACATTGCAAAAATTTCCTAAACTCCTACATGATACCCAGCATGCCAATTGCTGCCTAGTTGAAGGTGATGAAACAGGAATAATACATGCAGACCTCCTACCACAAACACACCCGTCCAAATCCTTCCTTTGTCTGTCTGTCTACCAGACATGTACTGAACGTCCGCTGTGTGTCAATCATCTCACCTACAGAGGCTTAGGCAGCTCAGGTGAGAGATACAAATCTCCTATAAGGATGGCTCTGGGGAATACACACACACACAAATACCTAGTTACGTCAGCTCTTCTGTAAACAGTTGACCTGAGCATTAAAGCCCTCGCTGCCCCAGAGGGGACACACTGAAGGTCACCCAAGGAGACCAGACAATACATATCAAGGTACAAAACCTGAACACTCCCAGCCTTTCTCATATACCTTGAGGTGTCCATCAGCGGAACTAAAGGGGACAGTAACTGGATCCTGGGGGCTTTCTAGCTACTCTCGAGTGTGCAGAAGAAGAATGGAGAGCTAACAATCTTTTTCAGCAAGCCTGAGCTCAGTTCCCAGCACCAAAGTCAGGAGGCTCACACCCTCCTGTAGCTCCAGTTCTAGGAGATTTGACACTTCTGGGCTCCTTGGGCACCTTTGCTCACTCATCCACAAATCTACACAAAGACACATACACACATAAATAAAAACAAACCTTAACAAAAAAAAAAANAAAAAAAAAAACAGAGGCCTACGGTAGAGACAGACATGGAGACTGCTACCACCTTTAAAATGTCATAGCACAAACCGACCACCAGCACGAAGGAATGGCCATTGGGTGGGAAACCATGGATGCTGCCTGCCACTGTTGGTCCTGGCTTCTTCGTATTTTGCTATAAACTCTGAGTGGCCTCTGAGCTTTCCCTTGGTCCTTCACGGTTCTGTAACATGTGTGTGCCCTTAAGGCCATGTAAAAATAGACCCAGGAGCCTGGTGCAGAAGCAACTCAGCTGCCCAAGGATCTCAGACACTCCCAAGACATGCTGCTGGCTTGCTGGCAGCTGCCTGGAGGCCTCCTGGTCAATGTGCCTAGAAATCTGATCTGGTGGCAGATGTCCCTCTCCTGGACCAGGAGGCTCTGTAGAGAATGAGGTTGAGAGACCTGGTACCTAGAGGCATCTCAACTAGGGGCCACCTGCCCCTGGCAGCATATGATTTCTGAGTGACAGGTCACCTCAGGCCTTTCCCAGAAACACCCAGAACCCTCCCTCCCTTCCTGGTAACTCCTAGCTAAGCCTGCCAGCCTGTCTCTAGGGTCCATACACATGAAGAACAGGACTGGTCAGGAGGACCAGCACCATTTTTTATTGTGTCCTTTTTCCACATCAATGAAGATCCCAACTCTTCCTCCTCCTGGGTGAATTACCTGTTCCTCCAAATCTTTAGTTTCCATATGCAAATAAAGATTAAAAATCATCCTTCCACCTTAAAATCATACTGATCCCTAATGTTGCCAGATTGATGGAATTTAGAATCACCGGAGAAACAAGGGCATCTCTGTGCGGGAGTGGGGGCTTCTACACTGGTTTAGGTGAGGTTGGAAGATTCAACCCAATATGGGAGGCACCATTGCATCAGCTGGGGTCCCAGACTGAAGAAAAAGGAGACAGCAAGTTGAGTACCAACATTCATCTTTCCCTGCTTCCTGAATTCAGGAATAGCATGACCCAGATGTCCTAAGCTCCCATCTCTATGCCTTCCCCAACATGATGAACTGTGTCCTCAAACTTCGAGCTAGATAAGGTCCCCTGCCTAGCTGCCTCTGTCAGGCATTTGTCATAGCAATGAGAAAAGTAACACCACAATAGTGTTGAGATCTGTACACAACTAGGTGGGCTCCTAGCACGGGGTACCAGAGGCGTAAATTGATGCTTGCTCACTGAGGGTTTTTTGTTGTTTTTTGGTTTTTTTCTTTCTCACATGTTTCAGAGAAGAAAGTGAAAAACTAAAACTAAGTGGACTAATGGGGCCACACTGTTAAGAAGGCTGGACACTATGCTGAATGTGTGTGTCTGTAAGAACTTACCTACCTTGACTCATCATCCAAAGAACTAACAGTATGAGTGATACCCCATGCTCGGCACACAGACCATCTTGTGGAAACTGTAAAGCAATGCTACCAAGTAGGTACTGTCCTGGTCCTGGTGATCAACAGAAACCAGTCCTCAGAGCTTAAATGACATACCCTGGGACAGTGAGTGACCTGGAGATGCATGTGCATTGCAACTTTAGGGGTCAGAAGAAACAAGAAGCCCTGATCTAATTACAGAGGAAAGAGATGGGGGAGGACCAGAACTGGCACCTGTTACCTTGGCCCTGAGGCCTGGTGCCACCTTCCTCCTTCCTTGGCTCCATCACTGTGTATCTCCAGATACTGGCCTTGGAAAAGGTTGGCCAGGGTAGGCCTACCCTAAGCTGTCCACCCTTCTTGTAGCATCAATACTGCTTTTATCACTTGTGAATGGGGGTTCTACACAGAACACTGGTCAGGGGTTCTTCCCATGGAGCTTGGAGAAGCTTACAAAGTCCTGCCATCCCCTTGTCTATACCTAAATGGGACTCTGTCTTAGCAACCTGGCTATTAGCATTTTCCACAGGGCAGATTCAGGAGCAGAGTCTAAGAAAGGGGAGGGATTTAGGTTAGCCTAAGGTCTCTGGAGCCCCAAGAGGACAATGGGCCAACCTCTGGAATCCACAATCTACTAAGTTATATGCAAAATTCTGGGTCTCTACCACTTCAGAAGGAGAAAATTGGTCTTTTCCTTCCAATGTCTCAAGAGTTCTATATCCTTAAAGACATGAACCACTAAAACGATGGCATCAACATCATCACCATGGAAACTGTCAAGGAGACAGGGAGATCACCTGCCAACTGCAAGGAAGTGAACTAAGGGTGTTTACCCAGTACTCTAATAGCCCATGGAGCAAACACTGTCTGCTTTAGTGTATTTTACCATTTTAATTATTATCAACTATCAGGATATTCATGGCCCCATTAGTTCACACACAAAAAACTTCATGAGCTGTGTGCTATTATCATTCCCACTTCAGAGGACTGGAAACTTGAGGCTTCAAAGATTAAACGATTAGTTCCAGGGCACAGAACAGCAGGAAGGAGCTGAATCTGGCCTGGCTCACACCCCAGGGAGTCCTTGGTCTAGGTATTTCAAGGAGAAAGCCAGATAGCCACAGAGGAGCCAGAGGAGTAGTTGGAATGGTGGCCCGACTGGAGGGAAAGGCAGGCCTGAGTTCCCTTTCTAAAAGGTCCATCTCTATGCTTCCCCCAAAGGAAGACAGAAAGCCACATTGCTTAAAATAATGATTAAAAGAGAAAACCACAGCCTGCCACTGACTAGTCTAAGGATCCACAGGGAACAGAGCCTGGAGATCTCATGGGGACCGAGTTACAGGGGAGAAGGAGAACCCAGTGACTGCTCAGCACCCCCTGGCTGAGCTCCAAGTAATGTTTTTCCTTCCAAACTAACACTTAATTCTGCTGAACAAATCATCTGAAAACCAAAGAGATGCCCCTTTGTTGCCATAGCAACATCATACAACCAAAACATTTCGGCCAGCTTTGACGCACACACAAGCTTACTTAAGGGTCAATGGGATATGTTTAGTGGGGGGAAGGGTATGGAGGTTGGGGCAGGGAATGATGTTTCTGGAGAACTATGTCCAAGGATTTGGCCCCAAAAGATTCAAAGCCAGACTGAAATAAGCTAACAGACTCCATAAAAACAAGATGAGGTCAGGTTTGCTTTGGAAAAGTAAAGCCCTCACTTTATCAACGATGTCAAGAGCTGGGCACTGAGGGTCATGGATGTTGAAGGGTGAGCATCAGGCTGCATCCTGGGGACAGTACTGAATGATCTGGCACCTATGCTTCTACCTGCCAAGGGCAGTGCCACGGCAGCCACAGCCAACTAGGACTGACTTTTCC
>LOEQ01000416.1:410093-430103 GCA_001685075.1 Bramus lutescens | reverse complement strand
AAGCAGCACCCCTCCATGGCTTCTGCATCAGCTCCTGCCTCTGTTTGAGTTCCCGCCCTGACTTCCTTCAATGCTGGACTATGATGTGAAGGTGTAAGCCAAATAAACCCTTTCCTTCCCACCTTGCCTTTGATCATGGCATTTCATCACAGCAATAGAGCCCCTAACTATGCATCCCGGGCCCACTCCTTAGCTTCAGCAATTCTCCAACACTGGTTTAAAGTGTGTTTGGAAGTTTTCAAGCCGGAAAGAGAACCTGAGGCTTGGGTAGCCAAAACCGTGTCTGAAAGGCTCTCCTTCTCCCAAACTATGGGTCTTGGAGGCCACTGATTTTGTGTAGACATTCAATAATCCTTGTTTGGTCCCAAGAGGGGACCTTTGAGTTTTCAACACAGCAAAGTTTTAGTGGGAAAGAAAGAACAAAACCACCATCCCCAGTTGGATTTCAAATCACCAAACTAGTCCAAGGTAAAACTGCCCCAGGACAGTCTCACACTGGTGCCTGAGTGGGCATCACTCCTCCAGGAACCCTCTACCCAAAGCTTCTGCGTGCACAGGTGATGTTCCTAGAGAAGCCACTGTCAAAGTAAACAGCAGAGAGAAGGGGAAGAGGAAGGCCCAGGCAAACAGGGGCTTTCTACAGACCCTGGCAGGATTCCAGAGCCAAGTTCATTTGCCCCTCACTCCATATCAGTCTCTGTCGTTGGAGTTGAAACCCAAAGGGGAGGTTTTTGACAATCAGTGAAGGCAAGGATCTGATTACCAGGCAACATGGGCACTGTGTCTCCAAGTTTGAACTGCAATTAGCTCTCAAGTGAGGGGAGGCTGTTCTGTAATGAGGAATCCCACAAAACAAACAAACAAACATACATACAAAAAAAACCCTGCACCAGTAGAGCTAGAATGGATGCACAGGGAGCAGGCTAGAAATACAAACTGGGGCTTCAGACAGAAGACAGGGTACCAAGAGAAGCTATTCTTGGGAACTGGGGTAAGGTGTCTTGGAAGGAAATACCAACACTAAGCCTGGTGATCGGATAGAGCAGTCATCTGACATCTGCAGCTGCTTCCCATGTTTTTGCTGTGAAAGAGATGCTGCCGTCTGGCTTTGGGTCAAGACTTTGGTCACACCATCAAGAATACATGCTTCCCTTGCCTTAGTACTGTGCAGTCAAACGTCTTAACTTTGATTACCCTGCGCGACGAAAATGATCACGTACCACCTGATGGCGTGTTCTCACAGGTTTTGACTATAGCAAGGCCAATGCTTCCTAGGTGGGTGCCAGCTTAAAGGGAATAAAAATGCATATTTATTTCTTACCCAGGATAAGGGTGACATATACATTTCTGCAGCGCCAGCCAAACAGAAAGGGGATGAGCACAGAGAAGCATAATCTTCTGTTTAGGGCTGTGCAGGACAGTGGAGCTGGGCCAGAACACCAGCTCTGCTCTTCGGTTGCTCATTGGAGTTCTCTTCTGCCCAGTTCTTAGAGCACCCTGATGCCCAAGCTCCACTCCCATCCTGGACATGTGATGATACATCACTCTAGTCTCTCAAAGAGAATGTCTGCAGCCTCGGATGGACATGTGGACCAGGCCCAGCTACATTTAACCTTCCCAGTTGTGGGTCCTTTGGTGGATCTTGTACCCTGTGGGCCTCAGTGTCCTTCACGATGCAGCTGCCACACAGGTGCCTCAGACACTTGATGAAATCACATATGTAACCAGCTAACACAGTGCCAGTGTCTGACACCCTGTACTAAACACAAAGCTGTTGTTAATACTCAAGTCAGACGCTGGGCTTTAGAGGAAATGCCATTTCTGGTGGCAGCAAGAGGCTCCTCTTCCAGAGCCTCACGGTTTTTAGCTATTCAAATTGGCAATCTTTCCAAAAAGATTACATTGAGAACTATAACAGAGCCTGCTTTTAATTGCCACAACTTTCCCTTTTCTTGGCCACCCAGGGACATCACTCCGAACACAAGGTTGTTGTGATGTGCCCTGGGATGCCCTAGGGACCTTTAAGTTGGATAGACTCTCCTTTAAAGACTGGCAGTTTTTGAACATCATGTATCGCGAGCAGCCTGGTAGGTAGAAGCCTACCACCCCAGCAGTAGGGAGGCAGAAACGAGAAGACAATTTAAGGCTAGCCTGACCTATGTAACAGCCTATCTCAGAAAAGCAGAGCAGGAGTTGCTCAATGTCTTAACATGACTTAGCTTCAAGGAAAACACATAGGTGGGGAGACTCTATGGGCCTTAGGACTGATTTAAAGGCTTGACTCCTCTAGTGAGGGGAGCCTACCATAAAGCTGGGCTGGAGACACACTGAGATGTGACTGGGTTCTCTGTACCCCTGACTTGAGCACAGGTGCACCCTACTGCCAGCCTCTGCTCCTGGAGTACACCAAATAGAGCCAGCAAGTAGCACTGGCATGCATCCCTGTCTGGACTCAGAAAAAGGCAGCAGGTATAGGGTGGCATCCACTGAGTTCCCCCCTCTTACCTGCAGCAATCTCGCCTACATCACCACCAACTTAATTTATTCCCCAACACCCACCACTGCACATGCCTTACTTTCCAAGGGACTGCATGCAAACACAGAGCAAGGCACAGGAGTGGCATGGCTGTTTGTTAATGTTGACTTTAGTCTGTCACCAAGAGCTGGGCTTTACCTGAGAGCTGCATGTGTGCCTCAGTGCACTGAGCAAACACACCATATGGACACTTGGCAAGTGAGGGATTCCTTTGCTCTCATCTTGCCTTTGAGGAGGGTATCATTTCTCCTAAACTAAGATACTAAGACTTTGTGACAGTGAACTTTTATTGTCAACTGATCTGGAATCACCCAGAAGACACCTGTGAAGATCTTCCCACAGGGAATTAGCTAAGGAAGAAAGTCACCCTGAACATGGACAATACCATCCTACAGCCTGGCATTTTGAGTTGAATGAGAAGGGAAAAGGAGAAAGCAAACAGAATACCTGCATCTGTCTCCCTCTGTTGGAATTTATAATAAAATAGTCCCACAATAGCCCATATATAGTACCCGAGACCACACCCAAAGTGGGCCAGCATCCCAAAGGCCATTGGCTGAAGGAGTTCCCATAGCATCCCTCTGCTTCCTGGCCGTGGACCCCAGGTGACCAGCTGCTCAGACTTCCACCATCACCATTCCCATAGTCAAAAGACCCTTCTTTCAAGTTGCTTTCTGGTGGGTATTTGGTAGCACTCTGAGAAAAACTACTCGTATAGAAGTCAAGGATTTCTCCAGTGCAGAAGAGAGTGGGCAGTGGTGGTTGGGGTGCCTAAGGGCCGGCACCTTTTGTGAGGGACTCACATTGAAGCCACAGGCCAGAGGGGGTCATGTGTCATGGCAGTGTGGGAAAAGCTGTGAGAGGGGATGGTTGCACAATAGCCATCACAGTGCCATCCATCCCTGGGAAAGGGGCTGGACACTTGTCACTGAATACTGACAGACCTTTCTGCACAGGAATACTGACAATTCCCGTGTCACCAAAGAGTCAAGGAAACATAATTTCACAATGGCATCAGGAGAACAAGAATAAAATGCCACTATAACACATGACACCTTGGCAGGGCTGTGCTCAGGGGTGAAGTCCCCCTTGTTCTTCCCATCTGTGGGGTCAGGCTGACTTGGGACGCTGTGCAGAGATTGCTGAGGTTGGGCCTGGGAAAGTCCCGGAGCCACACAATGGCAGCATTGTATGCTGGGAACATGAAGAAGCTACAGGTGAGTGTACACAGCGACTCCACAAGTTTTGAAACCCTGCCTTTGGAAATAAATAAGTAAATAAACAAACAAAGCCAGGCTGCTGAAGGTGTTGGGAGGGACTGGTCACATCTCAAGGATGAACATGTGGGTGTCTGCTTCATCCACACCCCAGTTAATCCACACGCAATGCCCAGGATCATCCTCCCTACACTCTGCTCTCCCACAGCACCTGATTCTCTGCGCCACACTCCCCAGGATTCAAAGCGCTAGCCCACTCACTTACCCGAGCACAGCCACCGAGGTACCAGGAGCACATGCCTCTACCCAGGCCTGCTGTGTGCCAGTCGTGACTGTGGTCTCATCTGCAACCCTCCCCGCTGCAGTAGGAGCAGTGGGCAGGAAGCCTGAGCTTTCTGAACACCTGAAAAGCTTCCTGGCACACAGCAGGAGATCGTTAAGCTGATGTTGAATAAGTAACTGCCCTGTGTCTCCATCAGCTTGACTGGAGTTGCGATCACCTCGAGAACACGCCTTTGTGTGTGTGTATGAAGGAGTTTTCAGAATGGTTTAGACGAAGAGGGAAGAGGCTCTGAATATGGACAGCATTATTCCATGGGCTGGGGTCCTGGACTGAATAATACGGAGACTGTGAGCTGAACCGAGTCAATTACTCTCTGCTTCCTGACGTGGATACAGTGTGTCAACTGCCTCTTGCTCCTGCCCTAGAGAGCCCAAATACATGCTTTCTCTCTGAAGCTCCTTGTCAGCTACTTAGTCACAGCCATGAGAAAAGTAACCAAGATAAAACAGGAAGAAAAAAAACAATAAAGAACGGGCTCTGAAAGTCATGAGCCCTCCGGGCTCAGGCAGCCAATAGCAAGTAAAACTCTGGTTGACGCAGGAAGTTAAAAGGTAAACTGAGTCTCCGCAGCTCCCAGGGCCTCCTGGGACGGGCTGAGAAGGCTACTTAAGGATGGATGCTGGAATTCTTAGTGGATACTTTTGAATAAAATCAGGCCCCTCGTCGACCTTAGGCTGCAGATAAGAACAACAAAGTCCAGTGGCTCAGGGAGCCAGTGTCACCAAACAGAGCTTTCCAAGTATCAGTTCCCTCTTCCTACTTCCACAAGGTGCCAAGTTACTTGGGTGATTCTTCCTCATCCGCCATTGTGATGTAAAGGCTGAGATCAAGCCCTCCCAGCAGGTGGCTAGGGCAGCTGCCGAGGAGCAGCAGACTCCTCCCTTGAACAAACGCCAATGGACCATTCTGGCAGGGCAGCCACACCTAAGGGTGGTGAGAACCCAGACGTAGTGCAAACCTTTCTGTCTGCTACCAGACTGTCAGGCAGGAGGTTAGCTCTGGGAGGAAGTGACAAATGAGACCCCCAAAGAAAAGAGAGATAAAGAACAATAGGAGACAGTGGGGCGCTCCAGCTGGGTCAGCTCAAACTGGCTTCAGGGAATTCCTTATCAGGAGAGCAGGTGCAGAGTGCTTTCCCTAGTGAACTTTTCAGCCACAGGCATACTTAAACCCCTGCATATGGCCTTAACCCTTATACACTGACGTGGACTGAATTCTAGGTAACATGGTCTTCCTAGAAGAATATGCCCCTTTACTTGAAAGTACCTGGAAGAGAGGCCAAGAGGGGTAGGAGATATAAACCCCAAGCCCACCAGGCCACCACTGCTAGGCTCAGCCCATTTTTCTAAAGAGACACCACTGCTAGACTCAGTGGTTAAGAGCACTTGTTTTTGCAGAGGACCCAGGTTTGGTTTCCAACACCCACATGTCAGCTCACAACCACCCTTAACTCCAGTTCCGGGGAACCCAACACCTTCTGGCCTGCATGGGCTCTCAGTGCATATACATGCATGCAGACAAAACATCCATACACATAAAGCTTTTGAGAATTTTTAAAAAGAAAGTATGCTTGCTATATCGTGGCCTTGCAGGCCCTCCTCCTTTTACTTGCAGCGTAAATTACGGTTCTACCTAATGTCTGCCTCAGTGCTCCTTGGCACCTAGCCCAGGCCAAGGTAGATCACGTGGTATAAAGGCCCTGACACACACAAACACACATACACTCAAAATCTGTTAACAGCAGACTCCCCCTTTGCTCTGTGAATTTGAAGGAAAGGCTCTCTTGCCCCTATAAGGTCACATTACAGCTGCCTATGGTCACGATGCTGTTGTCTCTCCTGATACTCCAGGGACTGAAGAGTTCATTTCTTCCTTCAGGGCCCCTGTCATGCTATACATCTTTCCTGGTGAAGCTGCTCCTTGGTTCTGTAGGCCTGCTCTCCTGCTTCAGGGCCCCATTTTGGAGTAATTCTAAAGGGTAATCTCAGGTCAGCTCCTTCCCAGGAAGCAGCATTTTATTTATTTTGAAAAAAAATTAAATCAACTTATTTTATGTGCAAAAACGTTTTATCTGCACATCTGTATGCACACCACGTATGTATGTGCCTGGTCAGAAAAATGCATTGGATCCCCTGGAACTGGAGTTACACATGGTTATGAGCTGCCATGTGGATTCTGGACACTAAACATGGGTCCCTTGCAAGCACTCTTAACCACTGAGCCATCCCTCAGTTGTAACATACTTTTTAAACTGAAGGGCTTGATGCTGAGGCTTTGTGACCTTAGGTGAATCATGACTCCATGAATCTCAGTTTCCCCATCTGTACAGTGGGATAATAGTCTTAAATTACACATGGCAAGGACTTCTTCATCGTGTGTAAGGTGCCTAACACAGCTTGGACCCTTAACTTCTAGTTCCTCTTCTTGGTTGCCATCCTCCAGCCCATAAATATCATGTGTCCTTCAGCAGGTTTTCTCCGTGGACAAAGGCCTGCAGTCAGGGGGTAGGGGTATTCTGCCTGGGGAGTCTTCTCTAGACCCCATTTCTGCAAATGCATACTCTAATCCTGTTCACATCCTGGCTGGAAAGCCATTAGCAGCCCACTTTTTACTTCATCCACATGGCCAGCAGTTAGGAGTCTAGCTAGAGTAAAAGCAAATCTGCATCTCAAATACCAGGGTACCTAGGACTCCACAGGCAACCCCAGCCCCAGAGTGACTTACTGGGGAGGGGGCAGCAAGCTGGGGATGGCCGTGCAGGAAAGGTGCGGGAGGAACACTGGGGAATGTTCAGCTGTATCAGAGTGTGGACAAAAGGCATCAGTGGATTGGGGGTTTGGATGCATGGGTGAGGTAAAAGACTTTGTTGCCCTTCACTTGCTAAATCTCAAAGCCCCTCAAAACAAGCTATTTCATGTACGTTAAGCCAGCCAGTCACGGAAGAGATGCCCGGAAGGCACTTTGCTGAGAGTCAATTTCCATGCTTGTAGGACCCACCTGATCACACATGTCAAGAGCACAGTTAAAAAAGAGCAGTGACGGAGGAAGGTAAAATTTTTCTGAGACCTTCGGGAACTGGCTCACTTAGACACTGTGCTAAAATCATGAACGTTTACAATTAAATTACATTTTAAGGTGGTAATGAAAACTCAGAGCCCATTATTTCACATGACTTACTGTTGTTGAAGCTCCTGGGGTCAGCAGCAGGTGCTGCTCTCCTGGCTGAGTGGGAGGATTCACCCTGAGGAAGCCCGGCAAGGGCTGACCGCAAGGCATCTTCTAGAAAGCCAAGTGTGGGCGGCGGTGGAGTGAACGGCCGTAGGTGGGGCGGGAAAGGGGTGAGTTATTGTTTTCCCTCCTCCCACTCCAAGAGGAAGATTTGTTTTGTAGATGAAAGAGTATAAATATGCAAATACAAGGGAGAGGAAACTACAAGGAAAGGCTTCGCAGTAGAATTCTGGGAGGGAGGCGGGACTTGGGACTGCTAGCCGAAAGGGGAGTCTGTGTCATTGGGGCAAAATGGAGGGTACCCCACCAGTCAGGTTCTTCCCAATCTACTCTTTCCTAGACAATCTTCCATAAAATCTGTGTATCTTCCCCGGTTGTTTAGGGCTAGCAGATGATTCAGGAATAACAAGAGAGATGCCAAGTTCTGCTTCTCCGTGCATAAAGCACAGAAAGAACAAGTCAAAGCCGTGGTCAGGTTATTCCTGGTTCCGGTCCTGGGATCCACTGAGTGCACGGTGAGCTTGTAACTGCCCTCTGCAGCTCCACTGTGCCTGGAGAAGGGAGAAATCCCTCCTGGCAGATCTTCTCAAGTCTCAGCCTCGGCACTGACCTTCTTGGGCTCTCCCCAACTCCGGTACTGACTACCACCACTGAGGCACGCCAAGGGGCCTGCTCAGGTGCACCTCATCCCCTCCATTGGCCTTGGCTCTGTCCCTTCCTGCCTTGGGTAACCAAACCTCACCTAACCCTTGTTCCTTCCCACCAGGACAGAGAAGTTTGAAGAGGCGCGGGAGTTCTCTCCCCAGCTTAATATTTGCATTTCCAGCTCCACCTGGGCTTTAGCATTGGGAGGGCGGATGTGAGGGAGAATGTATCTGGACAGCCTGCCAGGAGTGGTTTTTGTCTTGTTAAAAGGAGTTTTGTTGTTGTTGTTCAACTTTCTTAAGCTGATTTTTTTTTTTAGTATCTCATATGTATGGGTGTTCTGTTTGAATGTGTGTCCATGACTATGTATGTGCTTGGTGTGGAAGCCAGGAAAGTGCATCGGATCCCCTAGAACTGGAGTTACAGGGGGTTGTGAGCTGCCATGTGGGTCCTGGGGAATCAAACCCAGGTCCTCCGGAAGAGCAGCCACTTCCTCAGACCCATAACTTTTTTTAAGGACCACACAGACACCAGGAAGGTGTATAGGTCTGATTAAAATTTCCGACAGCCAGCCTCAAGCGTGTTTCCACCCAAAAACCCTGAGTGGAGGTTGGTGGTTAAAGGAAAGATTGATGCACCCATTGGTTGCAGGTAAAGCAAGACCAGACAGGCGCTGGGGCACAGGGCAAAGGCAAGCCAGTAGGGTCCTCCTATGGTTTCACCCAGAAAAAAAGTGGAAGCTAGATTGCTTATATGCTCAGGTACAGATGTTTCAAGCCCAAAGCACTTGGTTAGGAGAGCCGGCATTGCATGATGAAGTTATTCTGAAGTTCATGAACTCTCAAGCATGTGTGAGTGACATGCAGGGAACTCTATATCTGGAGTGTGACCTGAAACCCAGAGTCAAGTCCTGGCTTCAGATTCTTCATACACCCAGGCAGGCCAGTCACACACACCCTTCCAACTCCTCCTGCTCTGAGGCCCAGGTCAACAGCACTGGAAGTCAATAGCCAAGCATGGCCACTGGCAGGAGGTTGGTAAAGGACCAGGATACCTCTCAGGAAGGTACTGCCAGACTCCAGAAGGTCTGATGCTGTCCTAAGGGGTCTGAGTACCACATGTTGCTCGTCAGAGAGAACCAGCACCTGCCTGAGAGTCACACATCCGTGTTGTGGGTGGGAAAGTTGTGTGGAAGTAATTTTAAAAACTCTGGGCTCAGTGGTTAAGAGCACTGACTGCTCTTTCAGAGGACCTGGGTTCAATTCCCAGCATCCACATGGCAGCTCACAACTGACTGTAATTCCAGTTCCAGGGCATTCAACAAACATGGCAAAACACCAGTGTTCATAAAATGAAAATATATAAATTAAAACAAGCCAACAAACAAAAACCTCTGGACTGCAGGCAGTTCCCAGCAGTGGCTGGCACTGCACCACCCTAGGAACACATCCTACTCTCCTTCCCCACATGGGAGCCTCATTCCTTTCTCAGCAACTCCACTGCTAAGAGACTTGTGCCTTGTGCCCTGGGCCATTCTCCAGCCCAGATGTCAGAGCTCCCAGGCCTGGGGGAGGCATCCCAGGTTGCTGTGTTTTGTATTTTCACAATGGGCTTTTACCAGGAAGAAGAGCTGTCCCCTACCCAGTGGACAGTGCAGCCCTGGACACAAAACGGAGGTTTACACAGCTTACTATTTATTCTAGAGTCCTGGAAGGCAGCCCTGATGGCGTCATCTCGGGAATAATAATTGAGTCCTCGCAACAGAGCTGTGTCTACCTCCCATCTACAGGATTCACACAATCTACCTCTAGCCATGTTGGAAGACAGAGAGGGAGCCTGTGTGTGTCCCACGGAATAGATAAGGCCACTGGAGTCAGCACAGATCAGCATCAGCACCACAGGCCAAGTCTTCTAGTTTGGTCCATACATCATCATGTCACAAGGGAATTACAGGAGTCAACATGGCTCATCCTGATAGCCAAGATGGAGAGAACTTTCTAGAAGAAACTTCTGGAAGTATGCAGTATCTAGGAAATGGGAAAACTGACTCCCCTGCCTATCCAGGCTCAGCAGGGGATGGAAATCCCCACCCGTGCACACTGGTTGTGTTTGTCAAGGCTCAAAACACATTAATAGCCTCCTCTTTGTGAAGTCTATTTTTAACACCCTACCTCAAAAGAAATTCATTCCACAGGGCATGAGTCTGGAGCTCAGGAGTTAAGTAATATAACCCCAAGACAACGTTTACTGCTGTGCCTACATAGTGTTACATATCGAAAGTCAAGGGAACGCGGTCCCAGCTCCCTGGCAACCTTGTTGCTTTGATGAGTCAGCACATCAGGAGAATGGAACAAGAAGATGGAAAAGGTTGGCAAGATGCCTTACCAGTAAAGGCACTTGCTGTGCTTGTCTGGTGACAGGAGTTCAATCCCTGGAACACACAAATGCAGGAGATGCTGACTCCATGGAGATTTTCTATGAGCAGAGTCAGGGCCTCAGCACAGCAGGGTGGTCCCAAACCTGTGCCAGGGGTATGTTTATGCAGGGGTCTTCCCTTACATCACTCATATTCCTGCAACACAGTGTCTGCTCCCTAGGCAGGTGCTGCAGGGGTTAAACATTTGACAGTGCACCATGGTAAGGCCAGTTATACACAGCAGTCGCTAAGCACACAGGAACGCCACTCCTCCCCAAACAAGGCTTGCCACCTTCAGATGCTAATGCTGTCCCAAGAAGTTGGGCTTGAGGCTTGCTGCAGAGAGGGTAGGGAAGCTTGGGGAAGAGCACACTACATCATTTCTAAAGAATAAACTAAGGAGGAGTTCCCAGACATGAGGCAATAGCCTCTGACCACTCTCTCAGACCATATCAAAGTGACCCCTCTGGTTGCTAGATCATACTGCCATGCTGCCCATGTCCAAGACTGCTGTTAGCCCTGCGTGGCACAAGTCATCTGAATGCTAGGGAGGTACTGGAGAAAAAGTGCATCTTGCCTCTTTGCTCAGTGAATACACAGAGACTGTGAAGAATCTATGGATTCTTCACAAGTGGGAAGCTAGATTGTCCTGACCAGGGGCAGAAGAGGCTGTAGTACCCTTCATGAAATATGCCAGGGTCACAGCTGAGCAGGTGTGGTGCATGCCTTTAATCCCAGCATTCAAGAGGCAGAGCCAGGTAGATATGAGTTCAAGGCCAGCCTGATCTACAGAGTGAGGTCCAGGACAGCCAGGGTTACACAGAGAAACCGGAGGTCCGGGAGAGGGAGTGGAGAATGCCAGTGTCTGAAGATGTAGGAACTCCTCCCAGCTCCCATTCAAACCCACAACGGAAGCCTTCTGGACTACCCCCTAACACTTCCAAACCTTGACACAAGCCCATCTTTCTCCCTTTGCACCTGCCGAGGCCCAATTAAGAAGCCAGATGGAAGTGGCCACTCCCGCTATGGTGACCCTGCTCATCTGGTCTCCGTCGGCCCCTGACCACTAATAACTTTCAGACAGACCCTTCTCCATCTGCTCTAAAAATACACACCTAGCCTTCCTGCCACCAGGACACATGGCACAAACAGCAACAGGGAGAGGGCGGAAGAGAGAGACCTCAGAGAACACACAGCCTCACACAGGAGGGACGATAAATCGGAACCATCGCTAAACAAAAGCCCAACTCAAACAAGCTTTACCAGCTCTCCCCAGGGACCCTGCCAGCATCCCTCCCTTGCTCACCACTTTATAATGATCACAGGAGTCCCGACTTTGGTCCCGGGCAGGGACCCAAACGTTGATACTTATAGGCATAACTGGCCCCCTATGGCAGGCAGTAGTAGGATCCTCAGTAGCCAGCAGTCGGTGCCCTCTCTAGGGGAGTTCAGTTAAAAGCAGTGTGGAGGCGTGTGAAGCCTCAGAGGTTAATTTTAGCTGTGGTCAGATTTCCTTACACGGGCCACCTCCTGAACAGCCGCAGCTTATGTTTCCCCAACCCATGGGGCAGCCTCCTGGCCCCCTGCCCTGGCTCCTTGCTGCAGAGATTCCTGCACCTCCATCACCCCCACCAGATTCTCTTCACCCTCTAAAATAATCCAGCTCTCTGTGCTTACATTTTCTTGACACATTCAGGGGGGAATACATCACAGTTTCTTTGGCTGCACCAAGCAAACAACCCTGAGGAGTCCCACCCCTTCGGCTCAGGCTTGGCAAAGATGGCCGTGGAAGCTCAGGCCGAGCAAACTTCACCAAAGTCTACAGACTTCCAGCTTCTGCATTGAGGTTTCCAAGATCGCAGGGTGACCCCACATCTCTCATCTTTTGCCTAACACTCTGTTTTTTGCCCTTCAT
This sequence comes from Bramus lutescens, assembly GCA_001685075.1. Lineage (NCBI taxonomy): Eukaryota > Metazoa > Chordata > Mammalia > Rodentia > Cricetidae > Bramus > Bramus lutescens. Next base: position 417,803 of record LOEQ01000416.1, on the reverse strand, counting down.
TTCATTGTTTTCCACTGCCCTCAGGGAGAAGAAGCTGCACATTCAATCCTGCAAAGAATTGGCTTAACTTCTGCAGAGATTTTGACAAAGCTATGGGCGCCTTAACGCGGTTGCTGGCCCCACGGGTTTAAGCGATGGACAAAAGAAGACTCCAGGAGGAGAGTCAACAGAAGCACATATTCTCAGCTCTCACAACCTGTCAAACTCTGAGCCAGAGGCATGGCAGTTTACTGACCTAGTCTGTGCTGATAGGATGCTGGTCTCCTTGAAATGGCCTTGTTTCAATGTAAGCGAGAACATGGAAAAATCACACCAATCTAGAGTGGTCTCTTGTGACCTCCAAACAAGTATCTTGTAGACAAAACCCCTAACTTGTGATGTTTAAGATGGACATGGAGGCCATGTCCAGAACCTACACTAAGTAGGGTACAATGCAGTCTTTTCCTGTCTAAGCCCCACCCCCACCCCATACTCTCCAGGGCATCTTTAGGCCCATCCTACATAGACTCGGGTACTCTTCTATTAGAGGATGGAGAATAAGAAAGCACTTTCCCAAGGTGTTATTGGTCCAAGAGTAATAAAATGGTAATGAATAAATACACAAACTAGGATCAGAGAATCTGTGCTGAAGGAAATTCAATAGAGAGAGGCGGGCTGATGTAGTAGGACACATCCAGGGGCTGAAGAGACGGCTCAGAGGTTAAGAACAAATATTGCTCTTGCGGAAGACCTGGGTTCGCGTCCTAGCACCTACACCAGGTGACTCACAACTGCCTTCTGGCCTCCACGGATACCTTCATGAATATGGTACAGGCAAACCCATGGAGGTTTACAAACACATACACACAAAATAAAATAAATAAATGTAACAACAACAACAAAGAAACAGAGGGCTGGAGAGATGGCTCAGTGATTAGAGCACTTGCTGCTCTTCCAGTGGATCCAGAGTTGATTCCCAGAACCCACATTGCAGCTCACAACCACTTGTGACTTCAATCCTAGGGCACCTGGCGCCCTTTTCTAGGTACCAGACAAACAAATGGTACACAGACATACTTGCAGGTAAAATATCCATACACATAAAATTAAAATTTGAAAACGGGAGTAGGGAGGATAGCCTCTCCGTGTAGGTGACATTTCTATGGAGATGATATTTGATTAACAGGAAGGGGACAGCCATGCCAAGACTGGGCAGTGGTTTTCTGGAGCCAGCAGAGCAGTGTGGCATGACAATAGAAATGCAGATTTTAGGCCTCATCCCAGGCCTGCAGAATCAAGAACTCTCAAGCAGGGTTGGAGGAGGGGGCCTGGGTACAGGCAGGTGGTTCTTATGCACTCGTGTATGGGAAGAGCTAAGCTGGGAGAAGAGCATTCTAGATGGAGAATTCCACAAACAACACAACTCTGCAATCCCTGGCCACTAGCCCAGAACCTAGCACATACTGGGAATTCACTGCATTTTCTTGCCTGTCTGCCAGGCTGGGAGCCCCAGTCCTCAGGAGCCCAGATAAAAATCACCAAACAATAATAATCATGAAAATGATTTAAGTATCCTTAAAACTTCAGCATAAGCACAGGCAGAGAATGACATCATTTAGAATTCCAGGTGGCTGGAGGAAAGCTCTCTTTAGTATCAGAAGCTGCCAGCCGCTAACACTGACTATTCCCAATCTAATAAAACTTGGCATCTCAAAGTTGTCAATTAGATTCCCTGTAAAAGGCTAAATGTGGTGGCCTTCTGCTTCCTAGTTCTGAAACCCAATGAGAACAGCATTAGTGTGTGGCAGCTGGGATAATCATTTAATTAATCTTTCCCACTCAGGAAGCAATCTTCCCTGCTGCAACCCAGTGACTTGTAAATCAACATTGCCTTCATTGTGATCAGAAAGACAGAACAAACACGGGCCCTCAGCAGACCAAATTGGAGCCAATTTCCTGATGGGACCTGAGTGACACTTTAAATGGGTGCTGCCACCTCTGGCCCCTGGCCTCCACCACAGTCACCCACATGGCTCCACCCCATAGTAAAGAATAGCAAGAGAGGAACTTCCTACAGAGGAGCGCCTAAAACACAAAGGTCATGGATTCTGAGGCCAGGCAATCTCAATTCAAAGTGTCAGGATGAATGACATTTTGCAAGCAGTTAAAAAAAAAAAGTGGTGTGTAGGAAGAATTAGAAATATCATGTATTTTCTTCTGTTTTTCCTCTTTATTGCTGTGTGTCTACTCACTCCTTCAACAGATATTTATTTATTAGATGCTTACCTTGCACCTTCACTGGGGACAGGAAGAGATACAAAAGGGACACGCGGCTTGTTGTTTTGAGGGAGTGACAGATATTAAACAAGGAGGTCAAACACGGAAATTACAGAAAGACGTTCAAGGGCAATTGTGATGAAGACAATAAATGTGAAATATTTAGAGCCACCAGAGCCTGTGTTGGGAGATGTGGGCCTGTCTAGAACTTTCTAAAATTCAGACTCCCAGGCCCCAGGGGGTTGTCTCCATCAAATTCATGGGTACTGATAATCCTAATAGGATGTTAGCATCACAGAGTGGAAAGCTAGCGGCACACAGTGGTAGAAGCTAAGCTGGGAGAGCCTATGAGCAGGGGGTTAGAGCTGGGGACTATAGAAATTTCTAAACTAAACCGTAGTAGAGTTCGCTAATAAGGACTACATTGTATACAACTCTAAGTAATGTTTATTTAATACAGATATTTATAGATGTCTCTTTACACAGGGAAGTAGAGACACACACAAATATACCCAAATATCCTTGTCTGTCACCTCAAAGGATCTAAGCACAATGCCATCCAGTAGCAGTGTGTATCTATCTTAGCACCAGACTTCGATTTCTAACACCGTGCTCCGAGAGAGAGAGAACCAGAACTTCTTACAAAGATGGATGATTTCATGCACTGGGACAAGGTGTTTCCATAAAAGGCTGGGGTTTGTTCTAACCCCCAAAGGTAACACTGTATCTCCACCCCAAAACACAACAAAGGGCCATGTCATGCCAAAGGGTTCAGAAGCCAGATAAACAAGTTCCTAATGGTTAGACTCAGCCCGGATTAGATTATAAAGGACAGTGAGAAATGAAGTGGCAAGAGACTTGCAAATTCGTGGAAATCAGCATTCTTTGTCAAGGATGTATATGGGCCATGCAGAGGATGCCATGGGAAAAAGACAAAGAGAACCTTCTCTGAGAAGTATCAAGATACTACCTAGCTAGATGATTCAGGCCAGCACAGGCATCAAGTCAAGATGACAGAACGTCCCTCACTCTGTTAATTGAGGTTTTCCTGTCCCAAACCCATGACCCTCATCTAACTGTGAAAGTCTAGCGTGTCCCAGCTGACAGCTGTCAGAAGACTCGCTACAGCAGTGGTTCTCAACATGGGAGGCTGACGACCCCTTTGGAGGCTGAACAACCAGGTCACAGGGGTCACCTGAGATCATCAGAAAACACAGATATTTACACTAAGTAGCAACAAAAATAGCTTTATGGTTGGGGTCACCACAACATGAGGAACTGTATTAAAGGGTTGCAGCATTAGGGAGGTTGGGAGCCACTGCTCTACAGAATATCTGGTGCGGTGCAGTGCGGTGCAGTGCTATGTGGTGTAGTAAGGGTGGTTCGATACGGTGTGGTGCGGTGTGGTGTAGTATAGGGTGGTGCGGTGCCGTGCGGTGTAGTAAGGGTGGTGTGGTACGGTGTGGTGCGGTGTGGTGTAGTATAAGGTGGTGCGGTGCGGTGTGGTGTGGTGTGGTGCGGTGTGGTGTAGTATAGGGTGGTGCGGTGCCTTGCGGTGTAGTAAGGGTGGTGTGGTGTGGTGCCGTGTAGTATAGGGTGGTGTGACGCTGTGTGGTGTGGTGCGATGTGATGCAGTGTGGTGCGGTGTGGTGTGGTGCAGTGTGGCGCTGTGTGGTGCTGTGCAGTGTGATGAGGTGAGGTGGCGAAGCCCTCCAGTCCCAGCAGTCATCCAGAGGTGAAGGCAAGAGGATCAGGAGTCAAAGCCAGTGTGGGCTATATGAGACCCTATCTAAAAATCAAACAAATAAAGCTAAAAATGAGATACCATAATATTCTCGGAAACTATCAAGGTTATCAAAAAAAAAAAGTCTAAGAAACTGTCAAAGCCCAAAAGTGTCTAAGAACACCTCCCTATTAAATTAAATTTAACATGGTATCCCAGGAGAGAGCCCTGAATAGACAAAGGGCAATGGATTAGAAACAAGAAAATATGAAAGAAAAAAAAAAGTGTAATGTACTATTAACTTGGGCTGGAGAGATGGCTCAGAGGTTAAGAGCACTGGCTGCTCTTCCAGAGGTCCAGAGTTCAATTCCCAGCAACCATGTGGTAGCTCGTGACCCATCTATAATGGGATCTGACGCCTGCTTCTGGCATGAAGTCATACATGCAGATAGAACACTTATATACATTAAATAAATAAATAAATCTTTAAAATATATATATATACTATTAACTTGTAAGGTCTACAACATGTTGTTTTCTGTTCCATATTCACAGCCTTTCTATAAAGCTGAATCTATTATTTTTAAATCATTTTTAACTATTGGGGTGGGGGTGGGGGTGTGTACATTGCTTGTGGAAGCCAGAAGAGGCGTCAGATCCTGTGAAGCTGGAGTTATAGGTAGCTGTGGGCTACCTGGTAAGAATACTGGGAGCCAAATGCATGTCCTCTGTAAGAGCTGTCTACATTTGGAACAGGCCAAGCCATCTCTCCAGTTCTCAAATTCTAATCGTAAATTAAAAGTTAACTTAGCTCTACCTGGTGATCCAGGCCTTAAATTTCAGCACTCTAGGGCAGCTGAAGGAGGAGGGTTGACACAAATTCGAAGTCCAGTCTGGCTTGCAAAGGTCAAGGTAGTCGGGGCTGCACAGTGATCCTACGTCTCAAAATCATAACAACGACAACAACAGTAGAATAGCAACGAAGATGCTAAATCTATTCTTAAGCTGAAATGCAGCCAGCTGCGGCGGTGCACGCCTGTATTCCCAGAACTCTGCAGGCCGTGGGCTACTACTTACTAAAAGTTGAGATCTGAGCTACACAGCAAGACTCTCTCTGTTGCAAACAAACAAGCAAACAAAACCAACAACAAAAAGGTTATTTAAAAAAAAAACTTCAAAGTTCCATATTGGCTATAATGTACAGTCAGGTTTGAAATCCAGTTCTTCTTTAGCAAGATTAGCAAAGGGATTTAGGTATTTCAAGGCACGGTGCTGGCTGGGTGTTTGATTTGAGATCACAGGGTTTCAGAAAATCCTTACGTTAGTAAACACACAAACATACAATGTGCGTGAGTCTATGTATACACGTTTACACACACTGGTCATTATGTACTAGAGACCCCGCCCACAGGGGGGTGAATTTCCCAGAATGCTCATTAGTAGTTGTTCAGTAAGATAAAAGGAACTCACACACACACAAAAAAAAGCCATTCAGAACTCCAGGTTTTACTTTGATCCATTCAAAGGGGCCATGAAAGAACTATTTGTGCCCAGAGAATAAGTATGGGGAATCTCCCCAGTTAACAACCCTGATCCTGAAATTCAAAAGATCTCATTTGCTTTTAAAGCAAGAATCCGCATTCAGTTCTTTCTCACCTTTAAAAGACAGAAATCAAGATGCCTGGAATTTCCTCACATTGACCAGGCCAAAAACTCAATGCAAGACATCGCAACGAAAAATGTGTACTGCCAGACATTAGGACCTAAGGACGCCTGGGCTGCAGTCACAGAAATGAGTGAACATTCCAAAAGCCCATTATCTAAGATTTAAAAGATTCCCCCATATAAAGATCCCCTTCTCAAGCCATATAACGGCTATATCGACATATACATATAGAAAGAAAGAATACACACACACATCTTTTATATGGAAAGTGGAAACAGAAGCCAATTTTGCCAGCAATAGGAGGCAGCACTTCATTCTCTGAGCTATGCTGATTCTTAACAGGCAATTAGAAGACAATTATTTTTTTAAATTCCTGCCGTAGCTTTGTTTCCCATTAAGGTGGGGGCTCTTTCTACAAATTGCTTTTGCCAAAGATAACAAAATCACATCTCTTTTCTTTTCTATAAACAAAAGAAAAGATAATAAAGTGATAAATTAATTTCCTCCGACATGATAAAACTAATGAAATCATCCTGTGTGGGCCATCTGCTTCATGGATGCAAACTGAACGGCATTTTCCACTGCCTGGTAACTGGCTTGATTCAGTTAGTCCTTACTACTCTGCTTTTGTTCTAGTTCTCAATGGGACCATCTCCCTGGCGACTTCCAGACACGGGAGCTGCTCAGCCAGGGGAGGGAGACACGTGGGATGGTGATGCCGCCCCTCTCCAGCTGGCCATCCTCAGGTGAATGAAGTCTTCAGCAGGGTAGCTAAGATGGCTACACTTTTAGCAGAACTAAACTGCATGACGGGAACGGTGGAGCACTTCCTAGATGCCACCCACTAGGCCAGGTGTAGACATTTGCCATGTTTAGCCCTCCTGATCTTAGAGTTAGTTTCTATGACTGGTCTTGTCTGGCTCACAGGGACTCTGAGGTCCAGGGAGGTTACAGCGTTTGCCAAAGGTCTCTATTCTATGCCAGCACCATACCGGCTGGCTTGGCGACCATCAGCCACTATGAAAGAAGCTCAGCATCCCGGAGTGGGTGTGTCTAAGTGTTGGCTTAAACTTGAAGCACCTAGACAACTTGTATCACTGATGGAAGTGTGGGACAAAGGGGCAGACTTCAGCATTCCAGAAACACAGGAAGGAGAATTGCACAGCTTTCTCCTGACCCCACAAGTGGAAGACAGGCCTAGAAGGAGGTACTAGTAGAAAGAGGGCCTTATCACAGCAGAACACTGGGTTGCTCTCATACCCTCTGCCCACACACTCAAACTAGCGGGTCACTGAGCTGGCAGGAATGTCCCTGTACTCAGAGATGCTGTGTCTAGAGGATGACTCCTGTGACGAGTATCTGGAAGGAGAGAGAGTAGCATGGCTGATGGCTTCAGGGATACGGCCAGGATACTCTGACAGGATGTAATTGGCCAAAGCTCTTACAGTGGGATAGGAGGAAAGTATCTCCTTGGAGAGAGTGTGAGCTGGGATACATCAGGAGAAAGCTGGCTTCTGAGAGAGCAGAAAACAAGCTCTAGTGAGCATAATCCAAGGATGCACCTTTCCCTCTCTGTGGTCCCCATGGAGACAGAGGAAGAAGATTTAGTGCTCCCACCTTCCCTCTCTAGGTTCTGACCCCAATTCCAGGAATGAAGAGTCATCGGGTTGCTGCTGGAGCCTTCATCCCACAGCCTGCCATCCCCACACTACCCATGGGACTTCCTGGTCTTCGTTCTCCTTCTCCTTGAGCATCAGATGCCTGGGCCCAAGTTGGAAGAGTGACATAAAGGGTAAGGTTTAGATGACCCAACCATTCCCTAGAGGATGTGGTGGATGGGAGGCAGTGTTGTGTACCAATCCCCTTCTGCATGTAGATATTGGCTAATTATCTCTGAAAGAAGAAAAGAGGCTCATTTCAGTGGCACCCAAGCCACTTGCCCCAGGGATCCTACTATATCCATCTCCCCAGACCTAGAATTAGAAGTGAACATGTCACTGCTGACCCAGATTTTTATGTGGGCGCTGTTACCAACTGAGCTATTATTGCCCCAGCTCTGGTGTTT
>LOEQ01000416.1:395308-405814 GCA_001685075.1 Bramus lutescens | reverse complement strand
GGCTACATTGTCACAGGCTGTCTCAGTGCCCATCATATTCCACTCCCTACCCTGAGATACAGCTTACTGTTGCCAAACTGGTTGGGTTAAAGTCACAGACAGTAAAATGGACCTGTCTGGCTGCCATATTCCTGATCAAAGCTGACTCATTTCAAAGGCAAACTGTCAGCAGTTGGGGAGATTGTGATCAGACAGAAAATAAACTATCGGGTTACTTCAGGGGTTCAAAACAAAACCTCCCTATAAACAAAGTCTTCTTTTGTGCTCTTAAATGTTCCATCCTAATAAGCCATGAAGAAAATTATCAGACATTAATTAAAGTACACGCTTGGGTCCTGGGGTTAGGCCCTAAATGCTCATTTGGCTCAAGTTGTCTCCGATGGGGAAATTTTCTGAAGCTGGGAGCTTAAGAACAGACTAGGGTCCCAGGTGTTCAGAGAGTCCCACTTTGTTTTATACTTGCCCATGATGTAATCATGGCACAAGGAGATCACAAAGAGGTTCCAGGAGACAGAGACAGACATACACATGCACACATATATACAGACCCACACAGAGAAAAACATACATATAGACACAGAAACAGACAGATATACACACACATTATGACACAGACACATATACACATTATGACACAGGTGCACATTCACATGCACAGACACATACACACACACAGACAAATGCATACACACAGAGACAAATGCACACACACACACACATTCTCTCTCTCCCCTCTTTCTTTCAAAGATACAGCATGGTGAAGCTATCAGTCAGTTTCACTAAGCTCACATTTCAGGACAAGTTGCTTTCAGATCTGCATTCTCAGAGTGAAACAATTTGGTTGAGAGTAGACTTTCGGGGCAGGTCTCTGGGCAGCTACCTAGCAATGGGAAGAACTGATTCACATGATGTGTTAGAGACAATAGGAGTCATTCCTGCCTCTCAACCCCTGGACACCTGAGAACTCAATGGAGCTTGTAGATGTGCACCGAAGGGGGCAACCTTGCCTGAGCTCCCGGAGGCCGGCTAGGGGTCCTTCCTCTTCTTCAATGAGATTGTGGCTCACTCCCCAGTAGTGAAATGTCACAGGACCAGCCACACCCAGTCAGATTCCCTACACAGAACTGCCAGAGGCTGCACCCTGCTAGAAGAACTGTCTGCCATCTAGTTGGTACGAGAATGGAAGCTTGGTGAGGAGGGTACATGGGGTGGCTTGGAGAAACACTGAAGCTGCCTCCATCAAAGTGGAGGATGTCATGTCACCCTTGTAGGATGTCAGAGGTTTCCCCCTGCTCCAAGAAGCTGCACAATAGGCCACCCTACCTGACTTTGATGCCCTGGGCTGAAACCAGGGTGACTAAAACCACTGTCTCCACCAAGTTAGTCTTGAGAGAAGTGTTCCTGCTACTGAAAGCCACTTGAGTCCACTCAAATACAATCTAGTAGGAGGCCAGGGAAGGAAGGCAAGGCGTTCAGAAAGCCAGTTGTTCTAGCCATGGTCACTTTACCCGAGACTCAATGCCCTCTTAATGTGTTGAGTTTGCAGATGCTCTGTGAGAGAAGCTGTCAGAGGCAGGTGACAGGCTTTCTGAGCTCCAAAAGCATCTCCCTGAGGTAGCACTCTCTCCTCAACTGGCCAGGTAGGTGTCCTGGACAAGGGCAGGCCAGATTCATCACACAGAGCAACTAGTGCCGAGTCAAAGGCCACAGGAAGAGTCACTGGGTGCTTCTGTCTGCTCACTGGGGAGGCAGCTTCTCACTAGTGTGGGCACTGGAGACATGGAGTGTTTGTAGAACTAACTCAGCAAAGGCCTATACCCTCTGATGGACACTCTCCAAGACTTTCCCAAATCCTGCAAATGACCTATGCTGCCGGTATTCTGCCTGTGACCTGGAGTCCCCTGAGGTCACTAAGGTAAACCAACAGGGTTTCTGGCAATTCTCACCAACATAAGAATGCTGATAACCAACCAGAGAAGGAGGATGATGGGCGCACACCTGTCACAGCGCCGAGCTCCAGGAATTGCTAATGTGGTTTCATGTCAACCCTCCTTAAACCCTCACAGTGAGATCCTGCAGAGCACAGCATCCTTTCATTCTCTGCCAAGTGCAGTGGACAGAACGGTGCTAGAGGGGTTCAAACAGCACGGTTAGGGGAGTCCCAGCAATTCAGAGCTAGGGTTTTGAGGACTTTTGCCTTCAAGAAGCCATAGATTAAACAACACAGAGTCAGACATGCCCGGAAATCCACAGGCTTTGATGTCAGTTAAACAGATTTATAAGGTTCCTCCATCATCTGCCTTGCAGCTTTAGGCAAGTTCCTCTCTGGGAACCTCAGGGTTTTGTGGGGGTTTTTTTTTTGGTCTGTAAAATGGGTATGTCAGGGGAGATAAGAGATAACTAAACCAAGCACAGTGTTTGGCAAATGTTACCTCTGAACCCCCAAGTCCCAACTTGGGCTCCTATGGTAGTGAAATCCAAGAGTCTGTTGGCCACTGAAAAGCCTTGGGACTCCCTGCTGGTGGCTCCTTTCCAAGAGCCCAAGAGCGTCCTTCCCGGTTGGCCACACTTAGGCCTGCCCCACTGCCTCTGCACATCTTTTCAAAGCCATTTTCCCACAGCAGAGGAGATTGGGGGTGACAGTTTCCACACAGATTTATGGAAAGCCACAGTGGGAAGATAAAAATTCCAAGAGCTATCTAGATCAGATGAGCCAGATGCCTGTAGTCTTGCAAAAGCCTCTGGCCCTGCACAGGAGGTGGCATCAGGGTGGCCAAAGGGGCTTGAGGCAAGCTCCCTGCATGCTGGGAAGGGAGCTCTCTGAGGTCTATTACAGAGGAGATGCTTTGGCTTTGGCAAAGCCAAGCTAGCAGATTCTGTGTATCTGCTAAAAGAGCCACCAGCTGGTGATGCTGTGGAGTTATGTTCACTTCAGGGAACCGCTGACCCTGCTTAGCACAGGCAACCATCTCCAAGTGTGGGAAGAAATGCATTTGTCAAGGTTGGCAATGCCAAGAAGAGGACGGGCCCAAGAGCATCAGGACATGCAGGTCCTGGAGGCTAACTCAGTAGGAGGAAAGTCACGCTAGCTGATTTTAGCTGCGTCCGTCCCCAGCTGAAAGAGAAGGTGACATATGGTTCTAGAACTCCTGGAACATGCATATGCACCACGATGTTTTGTTCTGCTGACTTCGCGAGCTTATGAAACACTGATAAGGATCACTGTCATCTCAGAGGGGGAGACAGGTGCTCAGACACTAAGCTCCTAAGTTCTACAGGACCATGCCCCAAAGTGGCAGGTTAGAATTCTGAAATAGGTATTTCTGAAGTCAAAGACTGTGGCTAAGCACTGGCTCTCTTCCACCAGAAGCATGAGTTCCCAGTGTCTGTTTATACATGGTCTGACCTGTTCCACTCACCACCATGACCACAGCTAGAAAGGTAAACCTCTGCACTCCGAGGCTGAGGCAGGAAGTTCAAGGCCAGCCTCGAGGTACACAGTGAGCTTGCAATCAGCTTTGGGAAGAGGGGCACATGAAGGAGTGGGGGGGGGAAGGGAGCAGGAGGGTGGCAGAGGAGGAGGGAGAGGAGAGAAGGTAAGGAAGGGGGAGGAGGAACTCAGGTGAAAGGAAGGGAGGGAAGGAGGAAGTGAAGATCAGATTGCATATGTCACTACCAAGGCATTATAAAGCCCTACAGAAAAGAAAAAGGGAGAATGAGTGGGGTGTGAAAGCTGACCCTTGACCAGGGAAGGAAACACGCTTTTCAGAAGGTGCTGCTTCATCAGCCAAACTGAAAACCCGACGCTCCCTAAGACTCAGGCTTTGTTAGGGAGGAGTGTGTACTCTGTAAAAAGCCACTGAGGAAAGGGGAGGGCAGAAACTGAACGCACAAGGGCCCACTGGTCTTGCCCCCTCTTGCTCTCTGCCTCTGGCCTCCTCCATGTGATACCCAAGCCCACATCCTCCCCCTACACTCCCCTGCCCGATTCCTTCATATGCTCTCCTGCTCACCAGACTCCGGGGACCCTTTCTATGATGGAAGGCAGAGCCTAGACTTCTTAGCCGTGCATGCGGACATCACTGCTACGTGGCTTCAGTTTACCTCCTGCCTCCCTTCCACCCATGCAGTGTCAGCGTTGCTTTGGGGTGGGCATGTAGGCTGCGGGCTCAGCTCTTCTGGTGTTTAGCATCATGGTTCAGATGCCTAATACTAGGGTGATCTTACATGTGTCGCTCAAGTTTTCTTAGGCTACACTATTACATGTAAAGCAAGAGCACAGCCATGATGGCTAGAAGGGGCTGAGAGCTAAGGACACTGGGGCTTTTCGAGCCCTCGGGCCAGCCAGGCCAGCACTGCAAGTTCAGGCCAGCACAGCAAGTTCATATCTGACTCCCCCACCATGAACCTCCCTACCAAACCCTTTCATGTGCCCTGACCGATTCTGCAAGGCCCAGATGAAGCCCATCCTCCACTCTCCTTCCTTGACTTGGCTAATACCATACACATAGGATCTGCACACCCTGGTTCTCCGCCTCATCTAGTAGTTTTTTTGTCTGTTGACACTTCTCCACTTAGGCCTCCTCCAGGCTTTCTTTCAATCCCTCCTATCTATGTAGAAACCAGAAAACCAAGTCCCAGATCACTTTGCATTTTTGGAAGGCCAGAATGAGACTTTCTTTCTTNGAGATCCACCTGCCTCTGTCTCCCGAGTGCTGGGATTAAAGGCGTACACCACTAGTGCCCAAGTGAGATTCCTTCCTGGAAGAACAGAAGTTAGGCAGGTATGCTTGGATTCTGGGTTTCAGGGTTAAAACACAAGAGGTGCTGAAAGGGAAAGTCTAACGACAGGAAGGCCTGAATTCTGTTCACACGGGAATTTTGTGATTGCCCAGTTCTCCGTATCATGTTCCTTTCTGCTGGAGTTACCTTCCTGGTTTCCAGGCTAACCCCAACTGATGAATTCTCCAGTTCAGTGCCCAACCCTGCTCCTAGGAGCTGCTCACTACATGAGGCCATTGGGGAATACAGATTTATTTCCATCCTTGAAGCCAGCTGAACCCAAGCGGGCACCTTCTCATGGGGCCTTTCTCCAGCACTGTGGTCTATGGAACAGACAGAGGAAAGCATTGCCCAGCTCTGCCAGGAGCCAAGGAGGGTTGCAGCACCTCCAGTCACTGCACACATCTGTCCTATGGCAAAGAACAAAGCAATCCTGTCATGGAAGTGACTGTCACCGCCTGTAAATCAGCCATTTTATCGACATCTAAGATCCCCTACTAAAACATCCTGAGCATTATGGGAGCCTCCCCTTAGCTTTCTTTCTTTCTCCCTGGTCACTGATACCTTGGGAAGTTGGCAGGGTATATAGCTGGTAGTACAGTGTGTGCTGGACATTTGGAAGGCCATGAGTTTGTTCCCTAGCAGTATAAAACATTAGGTAAGCTTTGCCACCTGCGTCTCAGAAAATGTGGCAAGTCACCAGAGGCTGTGCTTTATATAAGAGTGTATGCAAGTGGGCATCTAAAGATTTATTTCATTATTTTTTATTTTGGATATATGAGGGCAAGTTTGTGTATGGGTATGTGCACAGGAATGCAGTGCCCTAGATGGCCAAAAGGGGGCACCAGATTCTCCTGGAGCTACTTATAGGCAAGGATAAAATGTCTGACAGGGGTACTGGGAATTGAACTTGAGTCCTCTTTAAGAACGGTATGGGTCATCTCTTCTGCCCCACACATCATATTTTAATAGCTATATAAGTATTTTTATGATTATTTGCTACTATGCCCACAGAGGCTCCTTTTGTATGAGCAGTTAAATAGTTTCCTCTTTACATAAAGTTATTCAGATTAAGTAGTCAATGTGAAGGAAACCAAGAAATAAATAAGTGATACACATGGTAGACAGGTCAGGCAAAAATGGCCAGTCTCACGTAAGAATGACTATACTTGGTGACAAGGCGCTAACTCAAACATTACAAATAGATTTACTGGGGAATTTAAAATATCTAATCTATTCGACTTATCAAAATAGCATGGGATATCTCTGAGAATGTTCACAATTCATTTGAAATAATTTACTGTCCCACTTTGTGACCTCTTGGGAATAATTTGGTTACAGGGAAGTGGCCAGTCAGAGTCAGACATGCCAGAAGCCCAAGCACTGCAAGATGTTGGGTCTCTGTCTGGAGCTGAGGAGAGAGCTAGCCTGGTGCCCACTTCACAGGACACTAAGTAGGACACTCATGGCATTTAGTTTAAATCACTAACTTTAATGATTGCCCCATTTAAAATCCTCTCTGAATTCAGTTAACAATGTACAGAATCTCAGAGTGTGTCCTAATCTACATCAACTGCCAACTTGACACAGCCTCGAAGTACCTGGAAGGAATTTCAGTTGGGTAATTTCATCAGGTTCGTCTGTCTTTGGGGAATTGTCAGGATTATTGACTCGGGAAGACCCAGACAACTGTGCAGTAGCACCATCCCAAGGGGGCTGATCCTGGGCTATAGGGAAAGTTGGCTACCTGTGCCCTTGTGAGGGAGGGAGAGTGCAAACTTGAAAGCAGCATCCCTCCATGGTTTCTGCTTCGGCATGCTGCCTTGACGTCCCTCCGGACGGTGGCCTAGAAGTGTAAGCAAACTCTTTCCTCCTGTAAGCTGGTGCTATGACAGCAACAGAAGGAAACTAGAACGGAGTTACAGGAGGGGAAGAGTTGCAATTAATTCTTCAAATAAGCAAGTGTTACATGGGAAAGGACACAGAGTTAAAGCTGAAGAACTAAACTCACTGGGTACAGATTAACACCTACAGGGGGGAAAGGTAGGTGGCATTCTCTCTCCAGCCATCCCGTGAGCACGCACACTCGCCCTAAGACGAGCAAAGGTCGGCAGCATTGGCAAGAAAGCAATTCTCCGCTCATGGGGCAAAATTTGGCCAAATCCCTGGTAGACCAGCCACCGTCAGCTTTAGCAAGCTGTTACAAAGAATATTCTAGAACATACCTGATAAAGAAACCATCTTCTGGGGAAATGGTTGCTATATCCATTGCCAGTAACAGCGGGATATAAGGCCACAGCTTTCTGCAGGGTGGGGTCCTGCCTGTTTCGTCAGGTGAATGAGCTGAGTTCTTCTCCAGCAATTCTCAAGAGGTTAAAAAAAATCAGCAGTGTAGCCACAAACTACATCACACAAATACTTTAAAAGGCACCACTATGCAATCTAACCACTATGGCAACAACATCTTCCCCAGCATCCCAGGTGGGAAGGCCTGACGACTCTAAGCACAGGACCCTTCCCGAGGCTATTCATTCATTTGGTAGATAGATGTTTATTGAACCCATCCTTTGACCAGATGTTGTTCTGGGTACTAGATTCCTAAAAGAATCCAATAGGCATGTCCCCAAAACGGGTGGGCTCAACAACAAATAAGCAAACACACTTGCACAGGAAGCCACCCCAGTGTGTGGTGTGCTGTGAGGAGACCACACCTGAAGAGGGCGCTGCAATGGCAATGAGACTTCTCAGGATACCATGAGGCAGAAGCACTGCATGAAAAGACAGTGTGGCAGGTGCTGAATCCGTGCAAGGCTCCAGGGATTAACCTAACTGGGGCCCCAAGGGAATAAAGACTTGCAAACATAGGGACACAGAAAAGGTGGGCTGGGTTCTCAGATGGAGAAGTCACAGCACTCCGGAAGCTCAGCGTGTGTATTACATACAGTTGAACAGAGAGGTGGAGATATTGCAGTTACAGGTGCACAGGGAGGCAGGTTATTACATACAGATCAACAAGGAGGTGGGGTTACTACACACAGCTGACCAAGGAGGCAGGTTCTGCAGGGGAGCAGTCTTTAGGTCACAAACACCCAGAGCAGGGGGAAGATACCGTGGCCATTTTCCACAAACACTGTCAACATTCACCCTCAGAAGACAGGAAAGTTTTGACACTCCCATCGGTCCTTTTGCCATGACTGTGCTCATGTTTAACAATGCCCATTCACTCAGGATTTATTTGTTCCCGGCACTGAGTGTTCTAGGAAAGGGAACAGGCCCATCAGGCCCATTGGTGGGCGGGAAGCAAGATCACGCACAAAGAGAAAGTAGTCCCAAGTGGTTGTGCCCAGATGACAGGAGACAAGCAGAGAGTGGGATGGGATGGGTTTCCTTCTACATGCAGTGGGCAGCCACAGAGAGGCTTAAATAGTGAGCCACACGACAATGTGGTTTCTCTTCTCAGTAGGTCAGCCTGAGAGGTGATCGGGTCAGGAGAGGAAGCGGAAGTCCAGGCCACAGGAGCGGTGCAGGTCTGAGAGGCTAGAGGATGTTGACAGTGAGGGAAGGAAGAGAAGAGAGCCTTTGGAGGGGAGCAAGTGCTCTGGGGAGATCTGAAGCGAAGCTTCCTGAGCGAGTACATCACAGTGCAGCTTTGCCGGAATTTCAGCCGACCTGATTGTCTTTTCTAAATTTAGTCACCGTAAAAGGAGGAACTGATTAGATACACTCCCAAAAGCTCTAATCCTAAAATGGACAACAAAAGGCATCTTCAGATTTAATGCTTGCACACCCAGGGAAATGCAGGGACCCCACTCTAGCGGTACTCTAGAAAAAGACTCACTCAGATGGAGTCGGGGGAGCTCCCCGGCTTCCACCGGCTTCCTCCATGCCTCACAACTCCGATTCTCAAAATTCTTACTCTGCAGTTTCAAAGTTAAGCATCCAAAACCTCCTCAGAACAAACCAAATGTAACTTCCAAGGAAGAATGTGGTAAGGCATTACGCTCCAATGAGCCCAGAAGGCGTGTCCAGATAGGGAGTATCAAGAGTACCTATCAATCAATGCAGCAGGAAGTCTCAAATAAGGCAGAAGGGCTGTTCCGAAGGGAGACACAAACCAAAGATTCAGCGAAGCCTGCCTAGTGGGCTCCCTAACTATTGGGAAACTTCCAGAGAATGCCTTTGCCTCCAGCTTCCTCAAAGAATAGCAGAGGCCCATAGGCCCAGAACTCCGCTCCCCCACAAGCCTGATGTGCCAACAACATCCAGACAGCTAGAACATGGCTCTACAGTGAGTCCGAAGGTCTTCGTTGCTGCCACTTAGGGGGCATCCAGGCCTGAGGAGCCAAGACACTAGCCAAGCCCTGTTGTGGATAGGAGTAGAGGCCATGTATCAATTGCTGAGACTCATGCATTCTGACAGCAAGAGTTCTGACTTTGGGGGTTTTGTGGGGACAGGAAACGGCCAAGAAACTTTAGAAAGCGCCCCTAGCACAGACACTTTTGAGGCCTGTGACCTGGCCTAGGCATATGCGTTTGGAAAAACAGGCAGAGATGGCGGTCCCCATTAAGTGTCTGAATGTTCTTCCTCTTTGCCATGCATGCTGAGCAAGCACCTCTGGTCCTTCCGTCTAGAGGTCCAGTGCTGTGCTGATCAGAGATGGCTGGAGAAGCATCCCAGGGGCTGGGCGGCCCATTAGCACTTTGGTTCAATATTTGCCACCCCTCTGTGCTACGGTCTTATTGGATGTGGACAGGTGACCATCTCCATATAGAGGGGGCACAAGGGAAGGCCAGAACATGGAGCCAGGGATGACAAGGCTGAGGTTTGGGGGAGTCAATCCCAAGCACTACACTTTCCTCACACCTCCACCTGCTTCTACCCTCTCTGCTTACCAGGCTCTCTCCGGAAAGACTGGGTGCCTGCTGTCTGGATGATCCCAATGCTCCCTGCTAGCCAACAACTTGCCCATCCCAAGCTCTTACCTAGCTTAAGAAAAGTGACAGCTGTTGATGTCCTCACTTGGGAGCTGTTTCAGGAGGGAGAAAGAATCTACAGCACCCCAACTCATTTGCCATATGAATTCACCAATAGCAACGGGCTGGAGCTTCCCTGGGGAACCAGGGACTCCTCTGAACAGGAGGCACAGCTTCCTACAGTCCTGTTAGCATATGCACCCCTCCAAATAAGAGGGCTCTGCAGATTGGCTGCTCACAGGCCCTAGCAGATGGGATGTGCAGGGTGGATGGGGCAGGGAAAGGGTTCATCTTCCTGTCATCTAGCAACTGGTGAGGGATAATGGTTAAACTGGGACCAAGTGCCATGGTATCTCGGCATTCTTGATGTGAGTGCTGTCCACACTATATGAAACCTGACCGCATTTGGGGCTAGGCATATTTTCTAACAAGGGCTTATGGGTAGAGATTTTCTGAAGCCAGAGTGATCTGAGCTCAGAGTTATGGTTCTCCTTCTCACTAAGTATGTAACTTTGGGTAAGCTTTCTTTTGAGATTTGGTTTCCCTATCTATCAAAGGGGGACACTAGTAATACTTAAGACACAGGGCTGTTGTGCAGATAATGAGATAATTGTGTAAAGGGGATAGAACAGTTCTGGCTATGTAGCAAGTGCCCCATCACTGTGACAAGAATTTGAAAATGCAGGTAGTATTCATTCTCTGTCTCTGTCTCTGTCTGTCTCTGTCTCTCTGTCTCTGTCTCTCTCTCTC
>LOEQ01000416.1:364130-380698 GCA_001685075.1 Bramus lutescens | reverse complement strand
TGGTGCAGAGGGAAGGTGCGGGGGAAACGTGTAGCAGCCAGCCCAGCGGGGAGGTCCTTAACTCCTGCAGAGAGGGCGAGGGTAGGCGGGACAGCCTTGGGCAGGAGGGCGGGAGGGCTGCGATCCGAGAGGGGGCTGTGGCTTCCAGGACCATTTTGGTTCTTAGCCAGGACACCAGCTCACAACATCTCCCCCAACACGTGCTCAGTTCCATCTCACTTTCTGCATCAAACTCACCCAAATTGTTCATGGTAACCACTGGCACCCCGAGACAGCTGGAATCTGGATTGTGGTTGTATGATAGATGCAGGCACTCACGGATATGCGCGCGCGCGCGCGCGCGCACACACACACACACACACCAGCCCACACCTCTGGAGATATTTATTTTCAGCTACGTGAAGAATGGAGCTTGGATGCTTTCAAACACACCTGGTAGCTGCAGGAGAAAGGACATCCATAGCCTGCCAGGGGAGCAGGGGACAGGCGATGACACAGCCTTTGATGCTTATTTTCCTCCTCAGTGTCCTCTATCTACAGGCTGGGTTATGCTTTTCTTTCTCTGAAATTTTGGGGATTGGTACCCCTCCTCCCAGGTGACCCTGGGCATCCGGACCGCAAGCCTAATATCTGGCTTGGACAGCAGTATTAATGGAGGAAAGTAATACTGCCTCCCCAGAACTGACAGAGCTGGGCTAAGATTCTCGGAACTAACCTATTACAAGTTATTTCATGTTATTATATGTTCTTTTCAGCAGCCAAAACTTCAAAATGAGAGGAAGTGAGAAGACGCATTCCAATTTTTTGAAGAATGATTTTTAAAACAGACCAAGTGGATGAAAATGTTTCCCTATAACCTCTATCCTTCAGGATTTGATTTTTCTCATTGCTAGAAATAAATAATTAAAATTTAAATTAAACTTGATTAATTTTGTCAATTAATTAATTTAATTTTAATTTAATTTATTTGGTTTATCTACCTGCCCTCCCACCCTCCATCTGTGAATTCCATGCTCCATCAACAGTCCCCTTTGTTCTTTTGTCAACATATCAAGGTCCTTCCCGCCTTGCAGCCTTGCATCCCAAAGTTCCTTTCCTTGCAGCACTGTTCCCCTAAATTCATCTGTGGTCTCATCTCTAAGGTCACCTGCTCCGAAGGACTTCTGACTCTGTAAATGCAGCAACTCCCCCCTCCCCACGCCCGGCAACTCTCCTCTATTCTGCCAATGTCATTGCTACATT
This sequence comes from Bramus lutescens, assembly GCA_001685075.1. Taxonomy (NCBI): domain Eukaryota; kingdom Metazoa; phylum Chordata; class Mammalia; order Rodentia; family Cricetidae; genus Bramus; species Bramus lutescens. The sequence goes on along the minus strand of LOEQ01000416.1, from coordinate 379,456 downwards.
TGTTGCACTCACTGCTAACTCTGCTAAGTTGTATTTTTCTACCTTGTCCCACTTGACAGGTTCTAACCCTAACTATTATGTCCCCCTCTAGTGTCTGCCCTAACCCTAGCAGTTGCCATAGTATATGTGCCCTAGAGTGGAAGTTACCAGGTCTCTGCAGCTCAAGGGTAGGGGTACACCCTAGAGGGGATGGCATACCACACACATTTGAAAATGCGTGCTTTGTATTAAAAAAGGCATATAGTCAGAAGCCAAATCTTAAAATATCTTAATTTTCCAGAACTAAAGCTTGACAAAAATTTTATTGGGCAAGACAGCAAAGCAGCAGCTGTCTACTGCTGTTTTATATTTTAATCTAGGGGTCCATGGTGTTGGGGAGGAAGAGAGGAAGTGAAAGCCTCTGTGTAGATGCCACCAGCCCAGGGGCTCACATTCACCAAGGAAACTGCTATCGGCTCATGGTTCTTCCTGGGAGAGCTGTAACACTCACAGTGACGCTCCCCCTGGAAGTCACTGCAGAGTCCCAGTCTCAGGCTTTGCCATGGTGCAAGGAGCAAGGAGGAAGGAGAGGAACAGCAGAGACACTAATGCACCTGCCTGATTTCCATGCAGGGAATGAGGTGGGCACTTGACCTTTCATGCCCATGTGCAGTAGACAGATACACTGGTGCTTTCGGCCTTGAGCCTCTACGGTGCAGTCCTTCCCCAGCCTCGTGGGGTGCTGAGAAGTAGGAAGATTCCCTTTCTGGTGTGTGAATGGCAGGGAAGCGAGCAGACACACTGCATAGCTGGCCCACAAGGAAGAAAGGCTCGCAGGTGACAGACTTTACCTAGAAAAATGGCAAGCACCGGGGGCGCCCGTACCAGGGGGTGTGGGATGAAGTGCCACGGCAGGGGTGGAGTGATCAAAATGAAGACCACTGAATGGCAGAAGTTGGGTTTATCACTTGGCTGAGGCCAACGAGGTCCCTGCAAAGGAGGGATATCACCTTTATAAACTAAGAGCGGTGTGTGGCCACATTCCTGTTTGGGGACTTGTTTAGAATGATAGTGGCTACAGCAGGAAGAAGACAGTAGAAATAAGGGGACAAGGCATGAGTACCTAAAGAGAAAACATGTGCAGTCAAGACCAACTGTTTGGTGAGAGCTGTAAGCTGACCCCAGCAGGCACCAAGTCCCTGTAGAGACACACCTTGCCTTGGGGAAAGACTCAGCACCCACTAAGCTGCCTCCACAGCATCTGCTCCTTCCTCCCATTTCTGTAGTCTCCAGCCTTGGCCTTTGATGTCAACTAGAGGAGATTAGATGACGTGGCATACTCTACTTCCTCCCAGCTGGTGGCCTCTCCCAGTCCTGGTCTTCAGACCCATCCCCTGGGGCTGTCACTGACCCTTACAGGCTGTGACACCCTCCACCCACCCACAGCTTGGCCTACCTCAGGTTGGGCCTCTCCTGAACTCTCATGATGACAATGACAGTCTCCATACTGTGCACTCCTGCAGACTCAGAGCCTGCTTTTCCTATGATGTGTTCTAGACCTGATAGCATCCAATGCTCACGGATTCCTTCCTGTTCATTCTGAATTTGCCCATCTGCCCAGCTCTTCTAATGATTAACTCTGAACTGAGTCAGGGATTGAGGCTCTTCTTTCTCAAGGAAAGGAGATGAGGGACAAGGAAGGCCAGGCAAAACAGTTAGTGGCCTGGTACCCCAAAAGATACCACTGCTTGCTCCTTAGGAGAGAGAGGCAGATCCACGGAGTTGCTTGTTTCTCTCCCACCCTAAAGTGATAAGCCTTCATTCTAAGCGCCTAAACTCTGTGCCTGATAAACTAATCTGTGTCTAGCTGTTAATAGCTTAATGTGTTTCCCAGAGGTGATTCTTCAGTTTAACAGGGGTCTTCCACTACTTCAGCCAGACCAGTGACTGATGGGAAAAAGTACAGACAGGGTATTTGATTTGGGGTGCCTCTTCAGACTGTTACAAATGCATGTGAAGGCCTCCTGAAGCTGGCTGGGGGGTGCCATCTTCTAAATGATCTAGAATGACCACAGAAGAAACAGGATCAGTGTGCTCACCCAAGGAGGAGGAGGAAATAAGCTTGGTGGCATGACATGAGGAGACTGTCTCCCAGCCCAGGGGGCTGAATTGAACAGGAAAGTCCCAGAAATGCTATGTGTCCTCTGCCAGTGGACATCCTGGACATCTGTAGTGCTGAGTAGGACACAGGGCACCTTCGGAGACTCAACACAACAATGCTAAGGAGGATTTTGTAGATTGAGGTTCAGAGAGGGAATAACTGACTTTCTTCTCCCAGTTTGTAAACTCCTTAAAACTAAGTATAAACCAGGCTGTGGTGGTGCATGCCTTTAATCCCAGCTTTCAGGAGGAGTTAAAGGCAGGTGGAACTTTGTGAGTTTGAGGCCAGCCTGGTCTACAAAGCAAGTACCAGGACAGCTAGTGCTAGGCAGAGAAACCTTGTCTCAAAAAACCATTAAGACAAAACGAAACAAAGCAAAAAGTGTAAAGCAGGCAGGCCTGCCTGTCCAGCATCCTGCCTCTATGTGACTACCATGTTACAGTCAGGAAAAAATATGACTTCCCAGAGACAATGAAGGTAACTTGCATTTTAATCCACATGTGGATTAAAGATTCACCCCAGCCTTCCCTCATGGAGAAGGGTCAAGATCTTAGAATGAAAGAGATGGAGCTGAGTGTGGTGGCTCACACATGTAATCCCAACCCTTGAAAGGCTGGTGCAGGACAATTGCCTAAGAGCTAGAAACTAGCCTGGGCTACATGGTAACCCTCCCACCCCCAGCCTGAGCTACAGTGTGATACTGTATCTAAAGAATTTTTTTTTAAACAGGGTGAGGAGACAGAATCCAAGGAAGAAAGTAGCTAAGAAGGAAAATAAAAGTCTGGTGGAAGTACACAGCCTGCAGCTGGTCACTTCAGAACTGGAGTCACACTGAAGAAGCTCTAATTCTCCCTGAAGGAGGACTCTTATCTGCAGCCTGAGGACAAGAAGGGCCAAGAGCACAGGAGCTGCTTTCTCCCTCTCCACCAGCCTTGGAGTGACATCAGTCTCATTTCAAAAGGTCAGCCTGAGGGCATGGAGACCTCTGAGGTGGTAGGACAGGGAGGGTTGGAAAGCGAGTTTTAAGGCTTTCAGGAGGGCAGACAGAATGTCACACTGACAGGCTCACAAACAAATGAGACCTCCCTATAAATAAACTGTGCCAGCAGGGAATTCCCCTGCCTCAGCTCTCCGCCTGTCTCTTGAGAGGAAATTAATGTAAAGCCTTCTCTTTAGCACACACGTTAAATGCCACCCCCTAGCATGTTCCTCAGCAGAGTTGATAGTGTCATTTCCTGCTCACCACACAATCCAGACTCTTTTCCTGCCAGCAGAGGAAGGTTAGGGAGTGACAGAGCAATTCTAGGTGGACAGTGTTTCCCACCCTCTTCCGATGTCCCTAAACTGCTTTATCTTCCGAACCAGGCTGAGTGTTCTTATACATCCATGTAACTGTTGGGGTTTTCCCTCAGCCTGGACATGGCTGGTCCTGTCAGGCACTGCCTTGCCAGGTGGTACCGTGGGGACCTTTCAGACCCAGAGCAAAGTCAACTTCCTTGGTGAAATTCTCTCAGGTCCTTCTCCCCATCAGAATTATCCATCCTTCCCCAGTCATCCACAGTGCATCCTCTGACCTTCCATGTTCTCTACAGTAGACCTCTTGTGGTCAGGGAAGGCACCCTTCATTGTTGGGATGAACAGCAAAGCTGACACCGTCACCTCCAGGTGATATGTTGACTAGGAACAACTTCTCCATCTTATCCAAGTGCACCCTCAAGTATCTGGCTTGCTCTTGGCACGGTTAAACAGAACTAATGAGTCCAGAATGGTGAGCCTGAAGGAAGTTTAAAGATCACCCCATTTCATTTCCTGTTACTCTGGAAGAACCTGGACCCCTGTACAGAAAACCTTCTGTGGTATCATAAGAAAGGCACTGAAAATAAACTCAAGTGAATCAGGAGGCTGCAAGAACTGGACCAGATGGCATCCAGGGTGGTCCAGCAAGATCCTTCAAATCTTGCACATCCTCACGAGGTCTGCAGCCTCACAGTGTGCTGTGCACCCAGAACCCAGGCATTTATCTCTTTTCACTGTGGCTAGAAAGCAAGGCTGGAGAATAAGTGTTGTGTCTTACGTCTCTATAGATCTCAAACAGTGCTGCTCACAGGAGAGTCTGGGGATGGAGCGTCAAGTGACCAAAGACTTACTAGAAAGCTCCAGAGCAGACAGCATACATCCCAGCCAATCTGAGAGAGTTGCCAGGTATCCCTGGTATTTATTTGCTCAATTCAACACCGCAGGCCTCAAGGCTTCTCCACTATCCTCCTCCCCAATTACCTCAAGGAGGCAGATAAGGCTTGAATTTGTGCAGTCTCTGGGTGACCTCTGACACCCCTTTGAAGGGCCTCTGTGTGGCCAGGCCTCCATCCCCCAATGGCCAGGAGTGAATCTCCTACTTCTGACCCAGGATCGTGTCAGGACAGGATCTCTGGGAAGTGACTCAAGACTCCGTTTAGCTTTCTCTGTCCTCTTAAGTGGGCCAGAGGTTCATGTAAGGTTAGAGAGAACAGCTTAAAAGAAAGCAAAGAGCCCTGACATGGTAGTGTGGGATCAGAAGCCAGGGCCACTATAGCTGAAGCATCCCAGCTTGCCAGTTTACAACTGTCATTAGTCCAAGCTTGGTTTGTATTGAATGATTCTGAAGAGCAGCTTGGAAGGCAGTTGTCATCCAGGAGTCCCCTGGGGTCTGTTGGGTTGCTGGGCTCTGTTGTCTGTGACTGTGGTTTAATGGAGAAGAGGACAGGATGCAGAAGTGACTGTTGGTTTGGTACTTGCTGTAGGATCTGCCCTTTTATTCTTGGCCAGTTCTGGTCCCTGAGGATTTAGGGATGGAAGTTTAAGAAGCAGCATGTCTCCCAGAGGGATGTTTGTGGTCAGCACTTCATGGGAACTGTTAAGGGGTTAAGCCCAGTCCTACAAGCCTTGGCTGTAGCTAATTCGATGACTTCTCACCCAAAAGGTTTGGGATTGACCAACTAAAGGAACACAATGGAAAGGAATTAGAAACTGATACTTGGTGGAGGTGTGGGAGACCTCCCCTCAGATAAACCAAACAATAAACTAATTACATTTGTTTCCAGCACCCTTTCTTTCCAGGAGGTAGAAGCACAACCATATGCATGTAGACATACACACATGCACATTCATCCACACACACACACACACACATACATATGCTTAACCTGCTCTCTGGGTTTCTTCATCCCCCAGGCCAGGAGAGGGACACTTCCACAGGGGTCAGGTGGAGCTGGCACTTGGGTCTGAGCCTCAGGATGCAAGCTGATGTAAACAGGAGGGCCATTGTCACTGCCACTGGGCTGACCTGGGCCTTTCTGGGTAGTCCTCAGTTCCCACATCAGAGCAAGAGAAGAATCCCTCAGAACCGGCCTGCTCTGCAGTTCAGGCCTCCCCGCAGCTTCCTCCTGGTCATGTTCAGAGAACATGACCACCAAGAACTCACCACAACTCAGTTTTGTTTGCCAAAGCCCTGTCAGGCCAGTTACCCAGGCAACCATGCTTTCTCCTGCTCCTCCTTATGTTTGTGTGTGTGCTTGATGTGTGTGTGTGTGTGTGTGTGTGTGTGTGTATGTGCAGNTGTGTGTGTGTGTGTGTGTGTGTGTGTGTGTGTGTGTGTGTGTGTGTGTATGTGCAGGCATGGAGGCATGGGCCACAGTAGCAAATGAAGGTCAGAGGGTGACCTTGGATGTTGGTTAGAGGTCTTGAGCCTTGTTGTAGAGGTCTCTTGCTTGTTGCTGGGTTTGCCAGGCTAGCTGGCCTGTGAGTCTCTGGGAAATTCTCCTGTCCCCACCTACCATCTTGTCACAGGGATGCTGAGCACAGACACACAATATTGAGAATCAAAAACTACATTTTATGGGCTGAGTGTGGTGGTGCATGCCTTGAATCCTAGCACTAAGGAAGCAGAGGCCAGCCTTGTCTACATAGCAAATTCCATGCTAGCTAGGACTACACAGTCAGACCCCATCTCAAGGCAAAAAATTTACAGGGAGGGAAAAACAGTTACCAAAAGTTCAACAAAGGCCAATAAGATGGCTCAGGGGGCGAATATACTTTGCTGCCATGTTACTGAGTAAATAAATACATTTATTAATTTTGAAAAAATAAGTTGAAGGCTGGAGAGATGGCCCAGTGGTTAAGAGCTGCTCTTCTAGAGGATCCGAGTTCAGAACCCAGCACCTCCACTGACGCTCACAGCCATCTGTAACTCTAGTTTCGGAGGATACAGTGTTGTCTTCTGTCCTGTGTAGGAATCATAGACACATGCAGGCCAACAATTACATCCATAAAATAAAAATAAATAAATCTTTAATACAATAAGTTGAGTAGCTTTCTCCAAGTCACACAGCTGCAAAGAGAGCCCCTTGGCATCTTACTGCATCCGGCTACAGGGCCTTCTTCTCAGCCCTGAAGTTCTGACTCTCTTCCACACACACCACTGTCTCCATGTGGACCAAGGATCAGTATATAAACAATACGCAACACAAATGTGTTCAGCTGCTAGGTTTGGGGCAACTAAGAATTGCCACCTTGTCTGGTGGCTTTGTTGTCATTGCCTTTAATGATTAATACTAATAGTGAAATTCCATCAGAGGTCCCGGTTTCTCCCTCAGGCTTTGCAATACCCGCCTATCCTAGACAGTGTGGCTTAGGACAAGGCACCCAGTCTCTGTGTGGTCCAATTTCCCCTGCCACAGAAGCAGGGTCACTCTTTTTTGTTTGTTTGTTTCTGGTTTCAAGACAGGGTTTCCCTGTGTAGCCCTGGCTCTTTTGCAACTCACTCTGTAAACCCAGCTTCCTCAGACTCACAGAGATCTGCCTGCCTCTGCCTCCCAAGTGCTGGAATTAAAGGCGTGCGCCACTACCACCCTACTAAGCAGGATCATTCTTACCTCTCAGGCTGTCCTAAAAATCAGGGAGAGCCCACATGCCAAGAGTCTTAGAACACTTAGAGTCTCCTAATACTGGTTTCTCAAAGGTGGTCGCAGGGGAAAGCTTAGCCTGTTCAACAGCTCACTGTGCATCTTAACTGTGCAGGAGTTCAAGGAGTCTTTGCCTGCAAGTGAGGGTTCTGTGGCTCTGCGGAAGAAATGAGGAGTGGGGTTCAGTTGCCATCTTATTCATGGAGATGCATTCCTATCACCTCGCCCCCCAGGAAATGCCTGAAACTGCAGAAAGCGTCAGTCCCCATACATGCCACATTTACCCTATACCATATTTTGATGACAGTTAAATTTTGCTTGGGTATGGTAAGAAATAAACAATGGCCTATAGAGGGGAAAAATTCTAATACCCTTAAGTCAAAGTCCTTTTATTTGGATATTCATCCTTTTCCTTTCTCAAAATGTGTAATTCTCATGTAATACCTTCAGATCATAGTTGATGGTAGTAACTGATTTCCACATGAGGTCTTGCTATGGAGCCCTGGCTGACCAGATAACTTGCTATGTAAGTGCAGGCAATCCTCCTGCCTCAGCTTCATGAATGTGGGAATTATAGGCATGCACCACTGGACCCAGAGGATGGTGAACAACTGGAATTGCAGAAGGTGGATTTGTGGGTAGCACAGGACTACCGTGACCTCAGGACTCTCGGGAGAGGGCAAATCTTAAGGGGCCATTCTAGGAAACTCACATCGGGACACATTCCCCATGAGGCAGAACGTGGCACATAGTTTCCCAGAGAGCTCCCCACTTCAGAGCAACCATCAAACACCACCTGCAGTTACCCCTTCATTCTGAGTCCGCAACAAACATCAGCGTGCACTTCACCATTATGGCTATTAATCCAGAGACCACAGAACGCAAGTGGGAAAGAGGCCATGGAACTCCACCATAGCCATGACAGCAGACCTTTGGTGGCCTCTGTTCCCCCATCCTTGTGTTTATAGCTGTAGGCTCCTACAGAGTCATACCAAAAGCCAGTCACTCAGAACATGTGGCTGGCGCTGCCACAAAGCCAGTGTTTGAGGGATGGCTCTCCAGATGACAACTGCTGCCCTTCCTTAGAACAAGGGGCAGGTCACACACACAGGCACAGCTGGAGAGAGTGGACCTCTCAACTCAGACTCTACATCTATGTATGATGGTCTGGGGTGTCCAAAATTCCCCACATCTCATCCTAGCAGTAAGAACTGCTAGGCTATTTCTATAAGTCCTCAGGTGATCTAAGATCTTTCCTTAAAGGCCCTCAATCCCATATTGACCCTTTAAACACAGGACTCTCAGCTTTTGGCTGTACCAGCATTTCAAGTGCGGCAGTGTTAGGCAAACTGCCAACCTGTACATAGCTCATAACCACAGCCAGGGTTTCTATACAGCTTTGTGTGCCACTAGCCTGGAGACTAGCGTAAGGTGCTCATCTGCACATTGTCCTCGAAGTTCTTTCTTCCAGCCTGTGGAGGCCACACAGAGGTAGCCTGCCTCAGAATAGCCAGGGACACTGCGGGTCTACCCGAGCAAAGGTTCTCAAAAGGGGACGTCAAGCAGTAGCATCCACACCAGCCTTTTATCAAAATGCGAATTCCTAGACACCATACTGAACGAGAAAGCTGGGAGCTCTCAGCAGCTTATTTTAACAAGCCTAGCAGCCAGTTTTAGCACCTGCTAAAGAACCATTATTCATGGAGCTGGAGAGACAGCTCAGAGGTTAAGAAACCGTGATGCTTTTGCAGAGGACCAGAGTTTGGTTCCCAGCATCCACATGAGATGGTTCAAAACTACCTGTATTCTCCCCCCCTTCACACACACACAAACACACACACACACCACACACCACACACACATCACATATACCACACACCACACACACACCACACACACACACCATACACATACCACACACACACACACACACACACAGTATCTAAGGCAGGTACTCCTGGGCAGGAACACTGAGGTTATAGAGTGAATCCCCTGTCTCTTCATCTGCCAGTGTCTCCAGTAACCAGCAAGGCAGGAGTTGCTAAGATCAGGGAGGGAGCTAACAGTTATTCCAGGAGGGAAGAATAATCACGAGGCCTGATAATCTCAGAGTTAGAAAAGCTAAGGCTGGTCACTCCAAATGAGGGTCAAGACAAAACAAGCAGGAGGACCCGAGGTCCAGCAAGGGAGCAGAGGAGCAAAGTTCCGAAGTCCGCGCCTGGCCTTGAACACATGCACTATTCCCACCATCCTCCAAGGCAATCTATCATTTCCCTACTGTTCACAAAACCACGCCTGCTCAGAAGAGACGGAATGCGCAAGCACTCTGAGTGCCCCTCCCTGGCTGGGCCCTGGCATTAGCATAGACCCTGCTAGAAGGCCTACTTGCTGTCCCCCACCTTCTGGATGCATTTCCATCTACTCCCTGCTATTCCTTCTTCAAGCCCCTGGTGGCCCCACCGAATGGGACTGCATGGGGACAGCTCTCAGATACTTGAGGACAGTGGCCATGCTTTCTGGGTCTTCTCTTGTTAGAACAAAAGCCATGCTTTCCCCTTGTAATTCCTCTTTACCTCTTCCTGTATTCTTTGCCATCTCAGTCCACCTCTGAGACAACTCTGGAGGCTTCTCTAAGCCAGTGTCCAGAAGCCCTCATCTGCCACTTTCTATTGGATGAGCTCACCAAATTCCACTTAATTCAAGGAGAGCAAACAGCATGGAGTTTAAGGAGGTAAACAGCCCTTTCCTGCAGAAGAACCAGGGAGAGGAAGCCCTGCTCCCGAGTTCCCAACCCTCGTCCTTAGAGGCAGAACCCAGGAACACAGTCTGCTTTTCAGCTGCCTCCTTCCTTCTGCCTTCTCAAGAAAGGACTTTCTAGACTCTCTATCGAGAGAGATAGATGGGGAAACTCAAGCCGTGCATGTATGCCTGTCTGCTGCAATGTGGGTGCGATGTGGGGGGGGAACCCATTTCCTAGCATCTTCTCGGTTCCAGAATTGGGGGGGGGTCATGTGTCACTCACTGTCCCAGCTGGATCCCTTAGCTTAGAGTTAGTAAACCTTGGCCAGAATCGTTGCAGTTGTCTAGGACTGAGTGTATCTGCAGGGAAGGATAGAAATGAGTCTGTTTTCCCTAGACGGGCTATTATCTTCCAGAGGAAGCCCTGGGGCTGGGCTGGGAGCCCGAAGATCTGGAATGGAGGCCCTCGAGTGTTGTGGGGCATGGGGAAGTTCTTCAGCAAGGCTATGGCCTGCAGCTTCCGTTGCGCATGAGGATTCTACAGTTTCTCTCTTGAGGTTGCAGAGGAACACACAAGCGCACACACGTGCAAAGGGAGGCAGGGCCCAGCACGTATGTGGGTGTCTGTTCTTGCTATTGGCAGTTCTGCTCTATACAACTGGATGAGGGACAGAGTCACATGTGGCTGAAGAGTTTTAGGCCTTGTGAGGACATTATCCTCTCATTTGATTGTAGTAAGTCAGGAAGATGAGGATGTCAAGATTTCCCATGAAACTGTGAAAGTGAACATTTCAAAGCCCAGGAAGACCAACTAACTGGCCCCAGGCCGCAGGGAGGAGCTGAGGTTAGATGCACACCCATGAACTACCTGTCGTGAGCTCTCAGGCCCTAGTCCTCCTTCCTCTCAAATCATTAGCTGTCTAATAAAATCAAATCTAGATGTGTGCTCTCAGACCCTAAAACTACACAGCAGACAGCTTTCCTGAACCCAAAGTCAGACATGCTCTTAATCTGAGTATCTGCCAAGGAAGGGATATCTTCACCTTTGCACGGCCTGACCTAGTTCCGGTGCCAAGGTTGGTCTAGTCCCTGCCCAGGGAATGAGCCAGTATAGCCTCTGGGTGACAGCCTGATCCTTTGTGTGCTGATGGCTCTGTCGAGGTTCCTGTTCTGATCTCTGACCTAGTGCTGGAACTGCAGCAAGTGGGGTACCAAGTATCCCCGGAGTACACAACCATCTTCTGCAGGCACCCTTGCAATTTCTGTAGGAGGGCCTGAACTAAGCCCATTTCTCCCAGGACTTCTGAACCGTGGGAAGAGGATGTACCTGCCTGCTCTAGGCACATCCCTCAAGAGGCCCCTAAAAGGAGACTCCCCAGAATTCATGCCTGGCGTTAAGAGGCACCATACTTCCTGAAGCAGCTTCTAGCATGATCAGCTTTTTCCACCGTGACCCACCTAGGCCTGAGAAGCACCAGCCTTCCAGCCTTCCAGCTCAGTTTTGCAGCTGGCTGGCTATGCAATCCAGGAAACACTGCTGTTTATCTCAGCACTCCTCCGGCTCCAGAAACCACACGCCCGCCCCTTCCAGAGACACTGGAACTGGCTCCCTGAAGCTCTTATCAGCTAAGATGTTCCAATGACATCAGCTTTCTCAGAGCTAGACAGATCATCCCACTTCAAAGCCTGACTTGTTCCCTGGGGCCCTCTCCTCCAGTGCTCTGTGCACACATGGACAAATCTTTAGGTCGGACAGCAATCAAGCGGAGCGCTTACTACCTGCAGGCACTGCCTATGCAGAGTCTTCCCCACTCAGGCAGAGCCCACAGTGCTGAAGAGGCCCAGGGAGGACCTTCAGTAAAGAGGCACCGTGGGGGTTGAAATCAACCTCTTGCCTGGCAGGATCCTGCTAACTGGACTTGTGTAGGCAATAGGTATCTCTTCAATGTCCACTGAGTGTCAGGAACTGTTCTGAGTGCTGGGGAGGGACAGTGACAACAGAAGCGAAAGAAGCATCTGTCCTATATAAGCTGAAGTGCAAGGACTGCTAAGAGCAAGCAACAGGAGGGCAAAGCGTGTCCAAAGAGGAGAAGCTAGCTAGCTAGGGCTAGCATGCCAGAGTGGGGGGAAGCATGCTCAAGTGGGGCTGCTTGAGAAGAGGACCTGCAAGTAGAGACTTGAATTCAGCAGCAATAAAGCCACAAGGAGACCTGGGGAAGCAGAGGGTCTGGGCAGGGAAGACCATAGTTCATGGGCTCTAAAAAGAAGGGGTCAAGGTGCCCAATGACAGAAGACAGGGTGATCCAGGAAGAGTGCTAGAGAGAGAGGAGGGAGCTATCTTTAAACAAGGTTCAGTCAAGTGGCCTGGGCAAGATGTAGTCCTCAAAATGTGGTTTTATTAATCCATCAGTTAAGAACCATTTTCACAGTTTTGAAAGCTTGGGAGGAGGAAGAAGTGGAGGTGGAGAAATGGAGGCAACCATATGCCAGACTCCTGCTGAGCCCACAGAACCTAGCATGATTACTATCTGGCCTTTGACCAAGAAAGTATGCTTATCAATCTAAGACAGACATCTAGAAGGCAGTATAGTGCCTATAGGAAGTTACTGGGGGGCTCTCAACATGCACCCGTCAATACTCTGGCTCCTCCCTGGAGAAAGTGCTGTGAGGGTCCTGAGTAGGTGACAGCAGTGAGGGCCACCCCTGAGGGAAGTAGGGGCAGCTAGTGCAGGCTAGGGATGGCAAGGGGTGGGAGGCAGAGCTGATGTTCAGATATTAGCAGTTGAACGGCATTATGAGGAAGGGAGCGGGGCTCTTCGACCCGGAGGGTCCAGCACACACCAGGTACACATTGGTGCTGTCGGCCCAGACAGAAGCAGTCTGTGGTCCAGTTTGGGGGATCGGGAGATCTGCTTTGGTGGGAGTTAGTCAAATCAGAGACACTTAGACATACACACAACGTGCGCACACAAAACATATGGAACAAAGATGTCTCCAACACTCCCTGAGAAAAGGGGCAGAGGATGTGTTGAAGACTCTTTCATGGGAAGCATTTAATCTCAATTCTCTAGCGAGCCTGGAGGACAAAGCTTTCCACTTGTTTCTCCCATTTCGCTGATAAGGAAAAGGGACCTTAAAAGTTGAGCAGTTTTCTCCACATTGGATAGTGCTGGATCTTGGAGGCAAACCAGGTGTTCAAGTTTCTCTACTCCACATCTGACCTATATCCTACAAGCCTACTTTAAACGTGCCCTCTGGCCAAACTGGGTTCTCCCAATAACCTGGAAGTATTTCTATGGCTCAGAGGCAGTAAAATGGACTTGTTTCTTACCTCTGAATTTAATAAAGTCAAGTAAACAAGTTTCTATTACAATAATTTTCCCTATCACAAAATAAATGCAAAAATAAATTCATTCAAATGACAAGTAGAGAGGAAGAGAAGGCGACTGTTCCCTGGCCTTAAATACTGATATAACGGACACTTACCTGACGTACAGACAGCAGCGATTGGTTTCTGAGGTTCAGAACTGTGGGTCTAGAAACTGAAGATGCACCACCAATCCAATGGCCCCCGCGGCAGGGGATGAGTTAATAATTAAAGAGGTGGCATTTGTTGTACCAGCATGCAAGAAGCATGTGCTTAGGACCATAATCCATCTCCTAAACACACAACCATGTCTGACTCTCTCATACTTTCTATGCTGAGCAAGCTGAGCTGACTCACTCCAGAGTCACGGAACTGAGACTTTAGCCCAGGCGAGGTAAACTCCAGGAGAGATCTCCAGCTCAGTGTATTTTATGCTTAGAGGATAATTAAAGCCCACCAGAAGCTGAAAAGAATGCTCAGTAAAGTGTGTGTGTGTGTGTGTGTGTGTGTGTGCGTGTGTGTGTGTCTGTGTGTGCCTGTGTGTTTGTGTCTGTGTGTGTATGTCTGTGTTTGTGTGTATGTATGTGTTTGTGTGCATGTATGTATGTGCCTGTGTATGTGTATGTCTGTGTCTGTGTTTGTGTCTGTGTATGTGTTTGTGTGCATGTATGTATGTGCCAGTGTGTGTCTCTGTGTGTGTATGTCTGTGTTTGTGTGTATGTGTTTATGTGTGTGTATGTATGTGCTTGTGTGTGTCTCTGTGTGTGTATGTGTATGTCTGTGTTTTGTGTGCATGTGTGTGTATGTTCCTGTGAGTGTGTATCTCTGTGTGTATGTGTGTGTCTGTGTTTTGTGTGTGTGTGTATGTGCCTGTGTGTGTATGTCTGTGTCTGTGTGTCTGTGTATGTGTTTGTGTGCGTGTATGTATGTGCCTGTGTGTGTCTCTGTGTGTGTGTATGTCTGTGTTTTTGTGTGTGTATGTGCCTGTGTGTGTGTCTGTGTGTGTATGTCTGTGTTTTTGTGTCTGTGTATGTGTTTGTGTGTGTATGTATGTGCCTGTGTGTGTGTATGTGTGTGCATGTGTGTGTCTGTATATACCCTTGCCCTGCTTCCAGCTCACCCCTCTACTTTGTGCTTGCCATTAAAGATGAGAGCACTCTGCTTCCTGCAGCTGCCATAAGCTTGTCATGCTGTCATGCCCCCACCCCAATGTGATGTACTCTTTTCCTTCTAGTGCCACAAGCCAAAAAAACTCTCTCTTCTTAAGCTGCCTTTGGTCACATGCTTTATTCTAGCAACAGAAAAATGACTAAGACACATGGGTTCCAGAGACTGGATTCATGTTACCAGGTTTGCACAGCAAGCATCTTTACCCACTGAGCTATCTCTAGACCAACATTCCTTTAATGAATCAACTATATGGCTAGGGAGATGGTTCAGTGGTTAAGAGTACTTACTCAGAAGCTTGAGGACCTGTGTTTGAATCTCCAGAACTCACCTAAAAAGCTGGGCACGGAACTTGAATTCCAGTGCTGTGGGGAGCAGAGATAGGAGGATCTCTGGGGTTTGCTGCCACCAAACCAGTTCCAGATTCAGTGAGTAACCCTGTTTATGCTCACACATATATGGATACATCACACACACACACACACTAGCTAGCTAGCTAGAGGCAGGTAGATAAATAAATAGATAATAGATAAAAATGAAACAAAACTAAAGTACCAGATAAACTGAGACGAGCTAAGGAGAAAAAGGCAGACTAAAGCGAAGCAGGCAGGAGCAATCATCTGTTCCTGTAGATGGTGAGTATTCATTGAGTAGACCCTCACAGGACTGCAAGTAAGCTTGGAGGCTGAGAAGCAGAGCCTGGGCTGCGGGCCCTGGAGTGGATGCTGAGTGTGAGAGATGCTCAGAATGCCCTGATTCCATCCTGTAGGCTGCCTCATTTCACTTGACCTGTTTGTTCATCCTGCACCAACACTCTTGTTCTGAAGGTGGAGAAATTGTACAGTATCTGATAGCAGCAAGCTGCCATCCTTGTCTTTTACCAGCCTCTTTCAGTTCAAATTCCTATCACACCCACTGGTAGATTTCCTTCCTTCCTTCCTTCCTTCCTTCCTTCCTTCCTTCCTTCCTTCCT
>LOEQ01000416.1:350756-363952 GCA_001685075.1 Bramus lutescens | reverse complement strand
GAGGCTCTGGCCTCCAGCCATCTTGGCTGGTGAAAATGTTGTGCACACAGTGGGCAGGGAAAGAGAGGGGAAGAAGGATCCATTTGTTTTGTTGGATCTCCAAATGAATATATTATCTTAAGGAAGGAAAAGTTACATTGCCAGCTTGGCTCAGGAGGTAAAGACACCTGCCACTTAGCCCAACAGCATGGGATTTGTTCCCAGGACCCACATGGTAGAGACAATCAGCTTTCTCAAGCTGTCCTCTGACCTCTACACGCGTGCCACGTCATAAGTGCCATGCCATGTATGCACTCTGCCCCTTCCATAAGCCACCCAAGCCACCTCTGTGACATTTGGCTAGACTGAGTGCTCTTTTCCCTCAGCAGCTGTCACAGAGCAGTGCTCAGTAAATCCAAGCCTTGTTTTCAGAAACTAGGAAGGACAGCGCTGATGTTTTTCCAGGCACATCACTAGACAGAACTTGATTCATTCCCTGCCATTTTGACACAGGAGGAATGGTTCAGGTTCTCAGCAGCTGAGAAAGGCGGGGGTCCCTTCCCAGGCTTTGCGTAACACCCCTTCATTCGACTGTTATATGAGCTTCACCCCTGGCCCTGCCTCCACATCATGGGTCTACCCTATCTCCCTGTGTGTGTACATAAGGTCTTCAAACTCTCCCAGCCAAAATAAACAGCAGTGTTCTGATGGTGGGAGGCAATACATGCTTTCTTGGCATGTTCATCTGCCAGGATTCCTGCTTGTTATGCATGTTCCTGAGTTCTGATAGCAATCACCATCTTGATAGGTGGAGACTGGAAGAGAAAATACAGACGGCCTCCTGTTACTGTGTTGTGTTCAAGTGAGACATTTGGGAACCAAGGTCTTTGTGAGCAGTCTTCCCTTCCTCCCTCCCTTCCTTCCTTCCTTGCTACCACATAGACATCAAGAGGCCATTATCCTGGATGTACTTTCTATGCACCTGCACTGAGGACAAAATGGGGACATGACAGGTTCCTGCCACCTACAGCTTATGGATACTGCTGGGAGGAAGCATCCCAAGCGCACAAGTGTGTCCCACTAATGGGAACATGCCATCACAGGTATCTCGGTGTAGAGGGAAGTGACAGTTTTGTTAGTGAGATCAGGGAGTATGAAGAATAGGTAAGAGCCCTTAAGGCTGTGCAAAGGCCCTGAGTCAGTAAAGCAATCAGAGAGATGCAAGAGAGTCTGAGAGTACAAGAAATAAAGCTAAAGATCTCAGAAAGCAGGCAGAAAGCTGGGACCTGCTTGGTGAAGGCTGTCCATGTCATCACATAGATCTGAGTCTTATCCTGAGAGTACTGGGGAATCATGGAGGTGTGAGAGGGGTGTGTGTGTGTGTCTGTGTGTGTGTGTCTGTGTGTATGTGTGTGTGAGATGATAGATCGGAGATTACTTATTTATTTATGTGTTTATATATGTCCAAATTTTATATATTTTAAGATTTTTTCAATTTTTATGTGTATGTGTGTTTGCCCATATGTATGTATGTGTACCACATGTGTGCCTGGTACCCTCAGGTCAGAAGAGGGTGTCAGATCCCCTGGAACTAGAGCTATAGATGGTTGTGAATCACCATGTGGGTGCTAGGAACAACCCAGGTCTTCTGCAATACACACAGTAGGTACTTAGTCAGACAGACGACCCCTGAAGACCAAAGGCCTCCTGCTGACCCTTCCTAGGGCTATGCGGGTACTCACCAGCCTAGTCCCTGAACCTAGGAATTGAGTGAGCCACTTGGTTGGGTTTCAGTAGCCACTTTCTGCCTCCAGCTCAGGTGAGTGACAGGCTCCAAGAAACAGTATTTCCATGCCGTCCCCGCCAAGCAGAGCCTGCTTCAGAGCGTATTTCCAATTACACGCCTTGGCATGCAGAGCAAATGGGACAGGACCCCTACTGTAGTGCACACCCACGCCCATGATGCGGAGTGCTCCCAAGCAAAATACTGCTTGCCCCGCAGATTCCTTGTTATTTTTGCTCCCTGGTTTCCCCTATAGATCTCAGAGCCAAAGTCAACGGCACTTGTGGTTCACTGCTGGTTCTTTTTAACCTGGGCTATAAGATGGGGTTGGGTCCTCCCAGCTCAGTTCCTTTTTGGAAAATTCACCAGGTTCTTCCCTTACTCCGGCTTTACTTCAAAACGGCATGGCTTTCAAAAACACACTCTTAGGGATTGCATTCTTGAGAGGAAATAAAAGAGCAGAGAGCACCAGCCAGGTCTGGAAGAGCCCATCAAAGGGACACACGTCCCCAGTGGATGGTCAGTTTCCACAGCGCAAACACTCGCTGCTGTGTCTAGCCTCTCCTTTTCCTTGCTAGGCCTGTGGGCTCCCTCAAAGCGAAAGTGATTCACCACCATTCTACTTTATCATCTGCAGCTCACCGACTGGACACACAGCACAGCATCACACCCCAGAGCTCAGAGCTCCACTGGAAATGGAGACGGGCATGGGACAAAAGACAATCCTAGGAACCCACTGACTTGCACACAACACCTTTCTCCAGCTGCTCCTGGAAGAACAATGGTAGAGCCACACTCTGGCAAGGCCACACACTGGCAGACCTATGTGCTGGCAGAGCTGGGGCTCCTGACATGAGGAAAAGGAAGACAAAGCCTGTGGGAATTCACACTTCACAGACACGAGTTTCTCTCAGGAACCGAGAGAAATAAGGAAACAGGAAAGAGGCAAATAATAACAAATGCTTGAGAATTAAACAAGATCAGCTTGGAGAGGTGCTGGGGAGGCCATGTTCCCTGCCCCAGCATTCCCACATCACCGCTCACCTGTCCCTTCTGCAGCTGGACCCAAGAGTAATAGCATCATCCATGGTGTGGTGAGTACTTTCTACCCTCGCTATTGTATGCAGTTCACCACAAGGATGTCATTCTTTTCTGTTTTAAAGCCAGGACACTGGAGATCGAGAAATTCCCAGGGGCTTGTCCAAGGAGCAGAGTAAGTAGCCCCTGGCATGGAGCAGGTCACATCCTATAACACAAGCCCCTCTTCAAAACAAAGTCCATTTTCCTATGTCAAGAAAGATTTGTCTGGGTGCTGGAGAAATGGTTCTCTATGTGGGGTGCTCGGGCAGAAGACATGAATTCAGTTCCCAGCATTCAGGTCAAGTGGCTCACAACCTCCTGTAACTCCAGCTCCAGGGAATCTGCCACCTTCCTGTGGCATCAGCAGGTACCTCTGCACACACAACATATCCATGCACACATGACATATCCATGCACACACGACATATCCACGCACACATGACATATCCATGCACACACGACATATCCATGCACACACAACATATCTACAGCATCACATGTTCCCACTGCCCAGCCACCATTCTGTGCACAGTCACCTCTCCTCAGCCAGGCTTCTTCATCCCACAGGATGGCAAACAGTGACTGGGCTTGGGTTCAAGTCCACGTTGCCTCCTAGGATAGAGCCAGCACAGCTGTTGCCTCCTTCCCCTGTGACCCAACCTGTCCTTCCCATGGCTCAGCTCCTGTGCCCATCTCCATTCTGCCCCTCAGAGCCATAGCCTTGAGTAAACATCCCTTATTATACTCTAATGCTTCCTCTCTGCCAAACATGGAGTCTCTGCTCAGGGGCATCCTTCCACCCCAGCACTTGGGGAATTCTCTGTACCATTGCTAGAAGTCATTTTGTCTGTGAGCCCCAGCAGGTTTCTCTGGCACTAAATCACTCCAGCATGCACTGAGAGGGGCAGGGTGGATGGGGCTGAGCTTGTGGACCTCAAGTCTGAATCTGACCTTTGCATTTGTGCTGTCATCTGGGCTTCAGCAAACATCTGACTTACCTGCCTGCAGGACAGAGATAATTATATAACTCGTTTCTCTTTTAAATTCTATGTGTGTGTGTGTGTGTGTGTGTGTGTGTGTGTGAAAGAGTGTGTGTACCTGTGTGAGAAATGAGAGTGTGTGTACGTGTATAAAAGAGAGGGTTTGTGTGCTTGTGAGAGTGTATGTATGTGTGAGAGAGAGACAGAGAGTCGTGTGTGAGTGTGTGTGTGTGTGTGTGTGAGAGAGAGAGAGACAGAGACAGAGACAGAGAGAAAGGTGCACATGAATGCAGTGCTCACAGAGGCCAGAAGAGGGCATTAGATCCCCTGCAGCTAGAGGCCCAGGAGATTGTGAGTTGCCCTTTGTGGGTGACAGAAACCAAACTCTGTCCCCCTGCAAGAGCAGTACTTGCTCTTAACCACTGAACCCTCTCTCCAGACCCTGGCGGTACTAACTGCTATGGTGCAGCCCATGGGACCATCCATGAACAGTATTCAGATAAATGCTCCTGCTGCCATAGAGCACCAGACCCTCCTATCAGACTTTATCTTGCCTATTTTTATGTAAATCCCTTTAGTTTGTGTTTCTGAGACCTGTGGGGGACAGGAGTTACTCTCCTTCAGAAAGGTCAAGTAACTAGCCTCACACAGCTAGTGGGAGACAGCAGAGCCGACATCTTTAATTCCAGGGTCCAAACTCCCTCCTTATCCCCACAGTTTGTCTCCTGCTCCCTCCAGCCCAAGTCTGAATGCATCATCCCTGCCAGGGCCAATGAGGAGAACTTCCACACTGCTTGAGATCTCCTTCTAAAAATGGACAGAAGTCCCAGATCCTCTTCATACCCACTGAGACCAATGGTGCCTCACTAAACCTGCTCCCTTACAGGCCTGCAGCGGGCTTGGCAAGTCANGCAGGTGGAGCCTGGGTCTCTACCACTAGGAGCAACCCAAGGCTCCTGTGAACTCTCAGCCTCAGAAAGTGCCTAAGTGGCTGGAAGTGGGGGTAATGGGCACTGAAGATCATCAAAGACTTTTGTACCCGCACTGGGCTGCTACAGGGCACAACACCCGGCTCTCCCCTGAAGGACAGCTGACGCCAGCACCTCCTGAAGACAGGGTCCTGTCCCTCAGCTGCACAGAAAGGTTTGCATAGTGAACCAGCTAGACCTGTACAGGCCAACTCAGCAAAGGGACTCAGAATGAGAAAAAAGCAGGTGCAAATGACACAGGGACACTGAATAGGCCTGCACTCTCACCAGAGAGACGGGGCGCTCCGGTCCCAGCTTGTTGGTGTTTTGAGCTCTCGGCAGCTTTATTGTGACTAGCACATCCACCCTGAACAGTTTCACACTGCATTCTTATCAGCCCAGGGCAGGCAGAGGGGAGAGGCTGCCAGTCTCANGCAGGTGGAGCCTGGGTCTCTAC
This sequence comes from Bramus lutescens, assembly GCA_001685075.1. Classification (NCBI taxonomy): domain Eukaryota; kingdom Metazoa; phylum Chordata; class Mammalia; order Rodentia; family Cricetidae; genus Bramus; species Bramus lutescens. The sequence goes on along the minus strand of LOEQ01000416.1, from coordinate 358,705 downwards.
CACTAGGAGCAACCCAAGGCTCCTGTGAACTCTCAGCCTCAGAAAGTGCCTAAGTGGCTGGAAGTGGGGGTAATGGGCACTGAAGATCATCAAAGACTTTTGTACCCGCACTGGGCTGCTACAGGGCACAACACCCGGCTCTCCCCTGAAGGACAGCTGACGCCAGCACCTCCTGAAGACAGGGTCCTGTCCCTCAGCTGCACAGAAAGGTTTGCATAGTGAACCAGCTAGACCTGTACAGGCCAACTCAGCAAAGGGACTCAGAATGAGAAAAAAGCAGGTGCAAATGACACAGGGACACTGAATAGGCCTGCACTCTCACCAGAGAGACGGGGCGCTCCGGTCCCAGCTTGTTGGTGTTTTGAGCTCTCGGCAGCTTTATTGTGACTAGCACATCCACCCTGAACAGTTTCACACTGCATTCTTATCAGCCCAGGGCAGGCAGAGGGGAGAGGCTGCCAGTCTCAGGAAACACACTGCCAGGAGACCTGCCAGGCTCCTTACGCAAGAAAGTGACAAGGACAGGAGAGCTGTGTCAGGAAAGAGAAAACATGGAAACAGCCCCACAGAGGACTTGTGCCCGCCCCACTTGTCACTTCCTTTCAACCCTCATGGTTGCTTTTGACCAGGCTGGCCTCAAACTCACAGAGATCTGCCTGCCTCCGCCTCCCGAGTGCTGGGACTAAGAGCGTGTGCCACCACTACCCGGCCCAAATATATTCTTAGCATGACCCTTCTACATGTTTTACACACTAATCCTATGTGGGGGTTAATGTTTTCCCCTCACCCACATCCTCCCGGACCTCAGATATGAACTGATTGAAAATAAGGCCTTTGTAGATGCAATTAGTTAAGACAAATTCTTCCTGGATTTGGGTAGATGGTAAATTAAGAAGGATGCAGGTCCCTGTGTAGGTCTTATGCATGAGGGCCTTGAAGCACGGTATGCAAGCTCTCCATAGTCAGGAAGGTGGGACTAACTAACACCTCCCATACCAAGTTTCTTTCTGTCCTTCCTCCCAACACTCAGAGCTGGTGCAGGTGAGATGTACTAACCCATCAGGGCGCTCCAAGAAAGAGGGCTGCAGAGGCTGGCAAGAGGAAGCAACTTCGCTGGCCTTGCAGCGAGAAGGGGCAGAGATTGCCCATGAGTTTTGGTGAGAGACCTCTTCCTGGATACAGCCAGCCATTCTCTCCTTGTGTGTTTGCACCGCTAGGCAGGTGGCGCTCTGGTCCCTTCATCTCCACGGAGGGGCAGTCCCGCTCTCATGGGGTAAGCACCTCATAGCATCCCCAGAGCCTGCCTGGGCATCAGCGTGCATGCGCAGTGAGGAGGACACAGGCGTTGACTCCACAGCAGTGAGGCTGCACTAACTGAGCTAATGAGCATGAGAGTAAGGGCAGCAGCGCGCAACTCAGCGAGAGCAGCGCCAGTCACAGTGGGTCTGGGCAACCCCAGCTGGAAATGTCATTTCTATCCCACTGTCAGGGGTGAGCTCAGTAAAGGACAGCCGGGCCCAGCACTTAAATCGCTCCAGCTCCTCGCAGCAACTGTATTAAAAAGTATTTCATAGCAAGGAATGATGTCCTTGAGAGGTGAGGGCTTCTGAAATATGGCTCACAAAATGCATAGCTGTCGATTAGGAAGGGAAACACACACACACACACACACACACACACACACAGAGTAGAGGGAAAGTGACCAAATTCTTCACAATTGTTACCTCAGATGGCGGGGAATGTAATTATCCTTTCCCCCTTGTCTATACAACTGAGCTTTTCTGAGACAAGTACATCAGATTTTTGCAATAAAAGAAGAGGGTCGGGGGACTATGGGGTCATATGATATGTATTTATTGACAGGCATGACCTAGAAAAGAGTCCCAGCAGTTCCCATGCGGCCATTCCCATTGCTTGCTGACAGTTGGGTTTTTCCATAGTTATTTCTCCAAGTCACATTAATCAGTACCAGTCACCCTCTTAATAATCAGTTTAAACAACACCAACACATTTCCCTTCCAAGATGGGTAGTGTCATTAGTTCTTGGGGTCAGAGGTTTCTTCTTAAAATGTTTGATCAATTATTTGTGATTGGCAGATGTGGCTCTGGTTTCGGACTTGAGAGACTCCAAGGGGTCAGAAGCACCCTTTGCCCCCCAGGTGAATGTCTGAGCCAGCAGTCGGCTCCAAAGTCAGGGCTAAAGAGGGCGCAGGGAGCAGCTTGCCATTTGGTCCCTGTTTAAGTCCTGCCTCTTCTGAATGCTGCACAAAGGTCCAGACCTCACACGGCTTCATTGCACGACAGAAAAGGATAAAGGGCAAATGTGCACTTGTTATGAAGCCAGGCAGGGATAGGGTTATGACAGTAAACTAGAGGACACAAACAGAGACTACTGGCTACTCATTTTTGATGGACTAAACAAGGAAGAAGAAAGGCACGGGCGGTAAGCAGGTGAGCTCTGCTCTGTCTGTGGGAGGCACGTGTAAGCTATGAGCTGCTGGAAGCAACACTGACCTTGAGTGAGAAACTGCTTAGAAAACTGGAACAACAGGTGACGTAACCACCTAGCAGGGTGGGGGGAGGTGAGATCTGGAAACCACTAGGGACATTCATTCCTCTTCCATATCAGGTATGGTCGCTTGTACCCTGCCTGGTTCCTATCACCCTCTCCAGCCAGGAGGGGGCAAACCACTGAAACCTTTGCCTGCTGACCAGCATGGTCCAATTGGTTAAGAACTCAGTCTTTGAAGCCAGACCCCCTTGTGAGTCTCTGATAGCAAGTCAGCTAGCTAGCTTGCATAAAAGCCCAGGGGCATGCTTGCACATCAGATTCTTCTGCAGAAGAGGGATGGAGAAAAGCCCTGCACGGTAACACTTGCCAGTTTCCAAGTTGTAAATCCTGGTGCTGGACGTGAAATCCCAGGACACGATTGGCACATGCCCACAGGGGACTCTCGGGAGCTGGTACTAGCCAGCACCGGCACACTGTTACCTCAATTTCTTCATCTGCAAGTTGAATGTTAACTCCCAGGGCTCTTGGTGAGGCTCAAGTTATACATGCAAGCGCTTAGCACGTGTGCTAAGTTAGTGTTTGGGAATTGAAAGCTACAGATCTCACTTAGGGGCACCAGGTGTATCTGGTTGGTTCTTGTATGTAGAATCATTCTCCAGTAAGAGAAAGCAAAGGGTCTAGGAGGCTAGGGCCCCATCCTGACATCTCTGCCTCCCTGTGTGACTTCAGGCAAGACGCTTTCCTTCTCTGGGCCTCAGCTACTTTCTCTGAAGTGAAGGATCCACCTCTTTATACAGTCCTTGATGAGACATTCTGCAACTTCCTATTATGGGGAATGTTCTAGAAGCAGCATCAAGAGTAGATGAGGTTGCCAAGGCAGTATGCAAACAATAGAATTTTCTAGAAATCACCTATATTAAAAGTCAAGCAGACAGAGGTGGTCAGTGTGCCAGTGTATGAGACAGCAATTTTCCTGTCAAAGGCTGAGGCCTGTAGGACTCCCACCAGGGGAGGGGAGGGACTCAGAAGGCTCAGGGTTAAGTTTCTCAGAGAATGCCTTTAAGAACTTTTAGAAAGGAAGGCCGCCGTGCTAAGCCTTGCACAGGAAGAGAGAACAGGCCTGAGAAATGAGATACTGATGAAACCTTGGACGAGACGAGCATTCCATAAGCAAGGGAAGGGGAGCGGAGGGAAGAAGGATCAAGAAGGGAGCAAGGGGGCTGGAGAGGTGGCTCTGCTGTTTCCAGCACCCATGCCAGCCGAGTTGCTCACAACCACCTCTTAACTCTGCAGGGATCAGCACACGTGTGTGCACGCACGCGCACAAACACACACATTTTAAAAATCTTTCTTATCTTAAAGGACAAGGGGAACCAGGAACTCCTGAAAGAAAAGGGGGGTCAAGGATAACCAAAGGAGTCACTACCGAAGCCTTCCATGAGGCGGATGGATCAGAATAATAAAAGATTAAGCCCCACCCCCACCTCAAATAAAGTATGTTTTTAAAAAGATCCTTTAGGTCTAGGAAAATCCTCATCTAATTCAGGAAAGGACAAAAGAGAAATCAAGTCAGGCCTGACTCAACGGGATTGAAAAGTGACTTAACAAAGCTGAAAATCTCTGTGCTTCCCACCTATTAGACGTGTCTCCCCCCCCCCGGGGGGGGCCTTGAAGCATGGGAGACTCTCTCTTTTGTTTTTTCAAGACAAGGTCTCTCTGTGTAGCCCTGGCTGTTCTGGAACTTGCTCTATAGACCAGGCTAGTCTCGAATTCACAGAGATCCAACTATCTCTCTCTGCCTTGTGAGGGCTGGGATTAATGGTGTGCACCACCAGCTGAGATTCTCATTTTTAAGAGTCAAGACCAAGTCATCACCTAGCCTTGGGATCATAAGGCCTTCAGCAGAAGCCAAGCCTGTGGACCCAGCTCCCTCAAGTCCTACCCAGACGGAGGGAGGCCAGAAGATTAGATGGGCTTTGCACTGGCCTCAAGTTCTCTGGGGGAACAGAGTCTGTGTGATCCTAGAAATTATTCCTAGCGGCCTTCATGGGTTAGAACTGGGGGTTCCTTTCCAAGGAGTGGCTTTTCCAGGCAGCCCTAAAGCTCACAGATCTGCTAAATCCCAACAGGCATGTAACTTAGCCTAATTCCCACCGTGGTAATCTTTGCTCCAACATTTTTTAGATCAGTTACTGTCCTCATAAGGAGCTTAATTCTCATGCCTTGCTGTGCTGGGAGAGGGGAAGTGAATGAGCTGATTGCATTACACTTGGAGCAGTGCTGATTGACAGGTGGGATGTAACTAAACCCGCCTCCAAACTTCCAATCACCCAGCTTAGAATGTAAAGAGTCAAGTTTGAGCCCCTGTGTGGGAATCAGCTTTTGGTTCAAATTGGGAGACAAGTCACAGGCAGCCAGTTCTTGAAGCTGACCTAGCAACTTCAAGTGGTGAGGACAGAACAGAACGGGACACCCCCACCTGCTTCTCACAACCTGGTCTCCCCAACTCCATACCTCATAAGTTCCAGGCTTGGGAAGTCAAGGATTGTCAAGGCTGTGTTAACTGTGTGTCTAAAAGAATATCAACAATAGCCTCTGAGCATATTAAAAACAAACTAAGAAATGAATCCATGCCTGCCAAACGCACAGTGTGATGCTGCTTCTAAAAAAAGGAGCCTGTTTGAAATTCAAGAGCATCTCACTGCACTGTTTAAATAATCTGTGGGTGGAAACTTCATCTTGTGAGAAGCCTTCTGCCTGGCCAAGAAGGATGCTCACTCACTGAGACACTCAGGTTTGCACTTGGATTTCACACATGTAGATGGGCCCAGCTCTTGACAGTCTCCACCTATCCCTGTCCTTCATCAAGGTCACTCCCATCATGGCCTCACCATGGTCTCACTATGATGAGCTATTCTCACCCTTTCCCCACAGTTTACACCTCCTTGATGGTGTGCTCAGGCCCAGAACACTTCTCATGGAATTGGTGCTCAGCCATTCAAATTCAAAATGGTGAATTTGAATGCTCCAGTTCACAGTTGCGTCCCACAAACTGCCTACTAAACATTGTATCTACTTGAATGCCCAGGTATGTATCAACTACTATAAGGCTATATTCTACACCACCTCACATAGACACCAGTGAGGTAGAGAACAGCATGGCCCTATATTCCCCTGAAGAAGTCACAATACCTATCATTGGACCCACAAGTAAAGATACCTTGAAAGGTTACAGAGTATAAGTCACAGAAGAAGGACACAACTCCAGCCCAGGCTGTGACAATCCAGTGTTCCAACCTGTTTCCTTGTTTTCTTCCTCCTCTTTGGATTGCAAGAATTAGAGGCTGTGTGTGTGTGTGTGTGTGTGTGTGTTGGCATGGTGTGTGTGAGTGTGATGTGCATGTGTGCATTGTGTGTGGTATGTGTGTGTGGTATGTGTGTGGGGGGGTGTATGTGTGCATTGTGTGGTGTGGGGGAATGTGTGTGTGCGTGGTATGATGTATGTAGTGTGTATGTGTGCATGGTATAGTATGTGTGGTGTGTATGTGTGTGTGATATGTGGTATGGTGTGTATGTGGTGTGTGATATGGTGTCTGTGTGCATGGTGTGTGGTGTATATGTGTGTGCATGGTGTGGTATGGGGGAGTGTAGTGTGTGTGTAGTGTATGTGTGTGGTGTGTATGTGTGCATGATGTGCGTATGCATGGTGTGTTATGTGTATGTGGTGTGTGTAAGTTGTGTGTGTGTGGTGTGGGATGGTGGTAGTGTGTATGTGTGTTGATCTCTTCCCTGTGAAGTTCAGGTAAGTTGGTGCACCCCACTATCTCCTGGACATGAAGACCCAGGGCCTGAGGACATCTAGAGTCTATACAAGTTGGAGGAAGCAAACAGGACTCTGGCCAATCTTCTGGGAAGGGAATGACATCCTAAGCTTTGCTGCGGTGCTGGTCAGTCCTGCCTGCAGAACAGAGTTGCTGCCCATCACAAAGCCTTTACACAGAACCTGGGGGAGGGGAGGCCACATGCCAGCATGCCCCACAAGTGCTGCACGCAATGCCCTCATGCTCAGGTGTCCTGGGATGCCCACCACCTTCCTGCCACCCTGTGAGCAGACCCTGATTGGAGACCCTGACAGCCAGACAAATCTTCCAGGCCTTAGCAGGTCTTCACCTGGAGGCTTCTACTCCAAGTGGGCCAGTGACAGGAAAGGGAGGAGTGCTTGGCTTTCCTGGAAGAGAACTAACTGTTGGGGTAGCCCAAGCGAGCCATCTAGCCCAATTCCACCAGATTTGCAGCTTAAAAAACCAGTTCGTGCCACTTCCTGGAGATACGCAGGAAGAAGAGATGAGGCTGAGGGTCAGGCAAAGCCCACCTGCCTCCACAGGGCTGCTGGGACACGGGCTGCTAAGCAGCCAGGCTCAGCTCTTGTTCTGGGTACCTCCACTCCTGCTGTCTGGTGCATAGGCTTCAGTCAGCCCTTTTTGCCTGTCCTTTTTCTTCTGTGTGAGGGCCATCACTGGTCCTAGAAGGTGACACATTTGAGTTCTTTGTGTAACCTCACCCAGCTGACCCAGCCTCACTGAGCCTTGGGCTTCTCATCTGTCTGCTAGGTATAATTATGCCCCTTGCCCCAAATGACTACTGGGAGGAAGGATAACAAGAGATGAAAGGCACTGGGGATGCATTAAGCATTCGATAAAACAGGGCAAGCATAGTCGTCAGATTTGTTTCCTATGTAAGGGACGAAGCAGGGGAGAGGAAATGGTCCACAGTCCTTGGTGTGCAAGTATGAGGATGTGAGTTTGGATCCCAGCCAGGAATGGTGGCAGCTTCCGCATCTGTAACCCCAGCCCTAGGGTAGGGACTGTGAAAGGAATCCAGGGGATTTTATCAGAGAATAATCAAACATGTTAGAGGAGGACATCCAACACTAACCTCTGGCCTCCACATGTGTGACCCAGCACATGTCTGCACACTTGCCCTCCAATACAGTCGAGCAGAAAACAGAAGGGACAGCAGAAAAGCTTACCCCTGTGGCCCCAGGAACCAGGACACAGTATTGGAAGCATCCTCAAAAGTGGGCATGGCTGAACATGGGGATCAGGCAACAAGATGTAAAAAGGGGCCACATTCCTACAAATGAAGCAGCAGAGTTTGAAGAACCAAAAGGCAGAACTCAGAGAGAAAACATAAACCAGAAATAAATTCAGCTAGACACACCTCCTTGCTTAACCTCCCAGCACCCGAGAGGTTAACGCCAGTGAACTAGCTCCATAAATAAAAAGTGCAGAAGAAGTAATTAATGCCCCACTACAGAATTCTGAATTTCAAATCATGCTCCACTTCCATCAAAATAAGGTCCCAAGCGTTATGTGGCCATCAATTTTACTCTAATTAAAAAAAATACCAATTGAAGTCAATTACTTGGGGGGAGATG
>LOEQ01000416.1:340047-350740 GCA_001685075.1 Bramus lutescens | reverse complement strand
TACTGGCTTCCATATGTCACCCAAATCTGCTGACAACTGTGCCCTGTCAGATCTGTTGACAACAGGCACTGCGTGTGCACTGTCTTCTAAGAAGTCACTCACCGGACTGGATGAGCAGGAGCAAAGATGTATTATCATATCTTGTTGAGTTTGGTTGGCAGTGAGAGCCTTACCGAAAGCCAGCAAAGGGCTCTGGACTGTTTGACACTATATCTACCTACTGTGCGTCCCCTGTCCGCGTCTTGTCTCCTAACCTAAAGTGGGTGCAATACTGTAAGAAAGTCCTGTTTGTTTAGACTGAGGGGTGATTGTGAGCTCAGGGACTGCATAACAGCTGCCCCCATTTTTGACTAAGTTCCCTGTGTTCCCAGGGTAAAAGCCAGGAAGAGGGCACAGTTCAACAGGTAGAGAAGTGGAGGGAGGAGGCAGGCAGGACTACCCTGGGCCTGAGGGGTCAACCTCCCTATGAGTCACAATAGACATGATCTTAGAGTCCACAGAAGGCCTGAGAAACCACTATAATTTCACTTTTAAATCAGAAGAAAAGGTGAATGCAATCAACCCTGGGTATTCATAGTCTCTCTTCCTCCCCCTCCCTCCCTCCTTCCCTCACCCTCCACCCCACTCTGTGTGCCTCTGAATGGCTGTGTATGGAGTTGCACTCCTCAACTTCGGTCTCCCATTGAACCTTGGAGCTTCTGGGATCTGCCTGTCTCAGCTCTCACTGCTCCCTCCCCAGTGCTGGGGTGCAGGCTTGAGCTGCTGCCCTCTCCAAACAGGTCCTCAGCCTGTATGGCAAATTGGTCTCCCCAGACCCAGTCTGGATTATCTTTGTAAGACAATGGTGTGTGTGTGTGTGTGTGTGCGCGCGCGCATGTGTGTATGTATGTATGTGTGTGTATGTGCGTGTGAGTATGCATGTGTGTATGTGCGTGTTAGTGTGTGAGAGTGTGTATATGTGTGTGAGTGTGTGTATGTGCATGTATGTGTGTGCGTGTGTGTGTGTGTGAGATGAAGGAAGGCCCAGTGAAAGCAAGAGCACCAAGGGCCACGTGAGAGCGATAAAAGCCCAGCTAAGGCTAACTAAAGCAAATACAGCTATGTCTCTTGACCCCTCCAGGGTCAAGACTCATCCTTGTGGGTCTGATCACTGCTCTTCTGCAGACAGTGGCTCGGGTCAAGGAGGAAATGGGATTTACAAGGCCTGTGGCAGCTGGAAGGGGAGATTACTTAAATGGGAGGTGCCTCGCAGCTCCCAGGAGCCTCTGGAGTTCTGCTGTCATGCAGCCTTCCCACCTCATGCCAGCCCCATCTCATAGGTAGAGATCAGTCACCCCCTCTCTGCTGGGAGGACAGCCTGGTGCATCTCTCCTGAGAACCATCTGGCAGAATTTAACAAACGCACTTAAAAAGCCCAAACTTAGGCCTGCGGGTCTTTCGGAAGCCCCACTGTCTTACAATACTGTATTACAACTGTGCAAAGACGCTGAGCACACTGGTGGACGGCAATAGCTGGGGGGACTGAATAAGGCAGGCTTCGTGCTACAGTCTCTGCATAGACACCTAAGAGGTAGCCCGGTGGGTAGAATGCTTACCTGGCACGCACAAGGTCGTGGGGTCCCTCCCCAGCATTGCGTTATTGGGTGTGGTGGCAGACACTTATAATCTCAGCCTTCAAGAGATGGAGACAGGAGGATCAGAAGTTCGAAGTCATCTACTGCCAGTTGGGATACATGAGACTTCAGAGATGGAGGGGGAGGGGGAAGNGGGAAGAGGGGAGGGAGGGAGGGAGGGAAGGAGGAGAGGGTGCTAAGACACCCCCTCACCTCACAGGTGGAACGGGAATCCCTCTATTCTAGCTGGGGCATTGACATACTTGTGTTGCATTCGTTTCCGGAATAAATTGCCTGTTGAGAGAGGCAATTGTTGGGACCGAGAGAAAGGGGAAAGGTGAATGTTTTCTGTTGGTTTTATGCCCATGTTGTAAATCTACTAAACTGTCTGAGGGCTGGAGAGATGACTCAGTGTTTAAGAGCTTTGTTCTCCTACCTCGGGCCTGGACTTGGTTCCCATCACCCATATCAGGCAGTTCATGACTGCCTGTAATTCCAGTTCTGGAGGATCTAATGGCCTCTTCTGATGTCAGCGGGGACTGCACACACTCACACACAAATACAATTTGAGTAATGAAAAAAAAATGAAACAAACTATTTGAAATTGTTAGCTTTTGAATTTAAAACTACAGATACGATCAGAAAAATAAGTTGTGGCTTTCCTGGGAGATCTGAGCTCTCTCCCTTGCCCTCTGCTCTAACTCATTGTGTCCAAACGGACCCAATGTGCATCAGGAGGGAATACCTGGAAGCATTTATTTGTGTTTAGTAGGGAGCTGGAAGGAGTGAGAGCTAATAGCCAGCTCCGGATGACAGCCTTTCACCTCCTCCACTCAGTGAAGGCCTAGGATTCACCACCATCGAGTCTTCCTTCCATGTCTCTTACTGCAAACTCTTTTGCCATTAAGGCAGCTCAGAGACAGGCCCTGGAGGCAGAACTTTGGGTTAAAATCAAATCCACACACTGGATGTCTGACCCTGTCTGATTTACTTACTCCATGTGTGGTGTGATTGCCCGGGCTACCCTTCCAGGGCTGCTCTGTGAAGTGGTGAGCCAATCTCTATGAATACCTCCAGACCAACTTCCAACATGCAGTCCAGGAGAGCCACAGCAAAGCCAACGTCACCAGCAATGGCTGGGCAGGAGACATTGCTCGCAAGGCCTCCCAGCACCTGAGCTCAGCACCAGGCCCTGAAAATGAGGTGACCTGGCTTGCTTGAAGCCTGCTGTGGTTGGTGGGGCAGGCTGACTCTCTATCTAGAGAGTCAGACCAATCTGAACAGTTGCTGCAGCAGAGTATCAAGAAGCCACTGGGAGCTGGGTGGTGGCACCTTTAATCCTAGCACTTGGTTCCTGTTGTGGTTCTCAGTGAGTTCGAGGCCAGCCTGGTCTACAAAGTGAGTTCCGGGATAGCCAGGACTATTACACAGAGAAACCCTGTCTTGAAAAACAAAAACTAAAAACAAACAAGCAAAAAGGAAGCCCCTGGGATAAGTGTGTACTGCCACATGCTGGCCCTTTGTCTACCAGCAAAGCGGACAGTGTGAGTCCAGGTCCCAGTACCATGGCATTTCTGGGCCTGCAGAGGTGACTGGCAGTGGCAGCAGTGATGGGGACATGTCTCATCTCATGTTCAGATGCAGAATTTGGTCCTTCAAAGAAATTGTGACACAATATCCAGAGATGATATTTGTAAGCACAACAGAGTTGGAGGGAAGCCCCTTGTGCCTGGCCTTCCTGCAGACACTCTGGGCAGCAGAAGGGAGAGCCATTCCCATGCCTGCACTTGCCCCATGCTGGGCTTGGGGGCACCTCCAGACTAGACCCCAACTTTCAATCTTAAAAGCATTAGCCCACTTCACCCCAGCAGCCACGATGGGCATCATCTGCCGGACCACAGAGTCCTCTGCAGCTGGCAAAGGCCTTCGTAGCTGGCTCAGAGAGAGGGCCAGTTACTTGTCTAATATTGGAAATTGGGTGGGAGTGTTGAGGCAAGATCACATGACTCTGCTCAAGGCACTTTTCCTGCTGAACCTTGTTTTCCCCTCTGGTCTCGTCCCCCATTCCCTCATTCCCCAACCCAGTACTGAAGATGAGCCCGGTGGCCTCACACATGCTGTGAAAGCGCCCTACCTCTGAGCTACACCCCCAGACTTCTTATCTTACTTTCGTCCTTTCATTGTGAGGTGATCTAATAGGCTTTTCAATTCCCTACATTCTGAAATCCAAGCTCTGTGTTTAAGATGCCAGAAGGCTCCATGCATGTGTTTCTGGAAAAGCCCACCAGGTGGCGATAGCAGCCACAGCATTCCAGGACAGCTGCCAAAGGAAACTGGAGGGTGAGCCTCTCTGCCTGTCTGCCTTCCATTCTGGTTCTGCATTTCAGAGATGCTTGCTCCTGTGCTGTAGCTCTTCTCTCTTTTTAAGAGACAGGGTCTCACTATAGCCCAGGCTGTCCTGGAACTTGTTGTGTAGCCCAGGATAACCTCCAGTTCCCAAGTGTCCCATCTCAGCTTCCTGAGTGCTAGCATTGCACTGGTATCACCCCCATCTCCAGACCTGCAGCTTCTAGCCCAGGTGTGAACTGCTCAGGGCACAGTCAGGATCAGCCACACCCTGGACTGCTTGCCTATCTGGAGCAGCAATACCAGAAATAACTGTTTCCATTACCTCCGGGAGACAGGCAGGGCTGATGGCAGGGCAGGCTGTCGAGGAGGAGACCATGGCATCAGTAACGTCCCTGGGATGCATCAGGCCAAGTGAGGAGCTGTGAGCTTTGAGCTGCCAGGTCACACAGCCATTGTGGACAGCCACAGCCACATCCTGGTAGTCCTCAAGTGAGGTGCCTGCTTTCATCTCCTTTAATTACGGCAATAAGAGACTATGCTATCAACATCCTATCTGATAGAGGGTTGAATGTGGATAAGAGCCTGTATTTGACTTCCAAACTCCAGTTTTCAGAAAACTTTCAGTTGGGAGAGTGTCCAAAAGGCCAAGAGCATATGAGAAGGCGAGAGTGTGAGCGGAACGAACTAGCAGAGAAGCCCAAGCTCTAGTCATTTACTTCAATCTGTACCTTAAAGCCTGTCATTGACTCCCCAAACAGAGGAGCACAGGGGCCTCATCGTGGCTTCTAAAACAGCAGTAGGAGTGGAGCATGAGTTCCCCCAAAGTTGTTTCCTAGCAACGTGACCTTGATCACCCGACTCTCTTTCTGCCTCTCTCATCATTGAGGTGTGAATAAACAGGGCTCCGAGCAAGCTACCACCCTTCCTCCAGCAACCTCCTAGGAGGTGACCGGGAGGACAAAACCTAAGCTAGCAAGCTCCCAGGGTGGTCCTGGGCTTCTGCAGACAGCCAACATGACTGAGGAAAGCCTAGCAGAGATTTTAGTCCCCCAAGCAGCAGAAGAGTTGTCCTGTCGCCCCTACTGCCATTAAAAGTCCCTCAGAGAGTGGCCACAGGCTGGGGTGTCTGTGGGACCGGGTGCTCTCCTCTCCCTTGAGGCTGCTCTAACAAACCAGTGTCTTTGCCAACTTCACCTTTGGAGCCTGGGGTTAGGACCCAGATTTGGGGAGTCTATGTAAGCTGTNTTCGAAGTTCTCCAAGTTCCCAGCTAGGCAAGGCTGTCATCCACTTCTGGTCTCCATATTTCCTGGGAAATGGAGCAGATGGAGCTATCTTTCATCTCCCACATCTGTTGCCCACATTTAAGATCCACATCTAAAAAACCTAAAAATCCAACCCAGACAAGGCTGATGTACTCTGGGTAGATCCTCAGACTGGGGCCTCTGCCTAGGCCAGGCAGTGCCACACAGTGCAGAAGACTACCACACACAGAGAGCAGAGAGAGACCCAGGCTAAGGCCATCTCCCCAGAGCAGCTGTAGGGCTCAGATGAGCTGATCTCTCCAAGTGCCTGAGGCAGTGGTTCCTCTCAGGCCTGCCAGGAGAAGAGATCTCCTCTAGAGAAGTTTCTAGATACACAGAGTTTTGTGCTTGAAGTCTTTTTAGCCTTCTGACCTATGCAGTTCTATGTGATATATTCATACCCACTCAAAACCATGAGTTCATCAAACATGAATGCCCGTGTAATCATCTAATTGCTCTGAGGCTGCTGGGGCAGTGCATGCAGTAGAGATCCCTTTCTTGGATGTCAGATTGCTGCTGGCTCCACGATCAGCCATGGTTTGAGCTGTCAGAGTGCCAACTTATCTCAGTCCTTCTGATCAGCTACTTTGGACCTGTTTTGGTTTCAGAAATCAGATGAGAATTAGCTAATAGGCCTCATTCACAGTGCCGATATGCCAGTCAGGCTTTTTGCGAAGCACTTCCCGTGAACGGTTTTACGAACCCACTGCAGTGTGATTGGATCACTTTTTAGACAAGGAAAGGACTTGCTGTGCTAGGGTCTTGCACAGAGAAGTGGACATCCAAGGAGCAAGATGGCTTTGGAACCCAGTTCTTCTCACCCAAAGCTTAGAACTCCCATCAGCAGGTCTTACCACTTTTTAACCATGGCTCACGGCTTGGGAGTTTTCTGTGAGGTCTTCCCTCTCTCTTCTTGCCCCACCCTCATCCTTGTAAGGAGGAAGCTAACACCGGACTTCCTCACTGTATCAGAAAAGCCACGACTACACTGTGATGGTAAAGTAAAGGTTGGGACAAGCAGCATCAAGACCAACATTTGAACAGGACCAGCTGACAGAGAAACACCAGAAACAAGCTCTTTTCCACCTCCACTTCGTACAACAAACAACTGCTCACTCTCAAGAAGAGGCAGCATCAACAAACGTGAGGGTGCTGTCCAAATGACCTGTCGTGAGGCATGTGGTCCAGCACTTTAAACACATGCTTTCCCCTCGGTTCAGGAGGTTTTTCAGCCAAGAATAAATCATCTTCGTTTCTAGTCATGTGTTCTTGGTCCTATTCTCTGCCTTAGGACATAAGAGCTAGGAGGCTTCATCAGTGTCCTTCTGCAGCTTTAACAGTGTGGACTTTTCCTCTGTGTCACCACTCTAGCATCGGATCTGATGCCCAGAGGTGTTTATGTTTAATACACATTCTCTCTCTCTCCTCTACCTCCCTCCTTTCCTCCCTTCTTGCTCTCTCTCCCTCACATTCTGTCTTGTATTTTTCTCTTTTGTCCTTCAAGTCAGGCTTTCTTGTATGTCCCTTAGAGCTGTCTGTCTCTTTCCTGAGTCTGAAATCCTCCGGGTGCCTGTCCTCTGACCCAGAGTTGCAACCTGCTCTTTCTGGACACTCTGGAAGTCTGCTCACTCCGGGTGTCAGCCAACACCCAGGAAACTCCAGGACATATCTCAGTGCTATAGTTCTGGCTCTTTGGCCAAGCCAATCCCAAAAGGCCAAGAGGATGACCCCGCCTGGCTGGTACCAGAGTTCCTTCCTGGGATGGTGAACTTGGCCACCAAAATGGTTTAAACATACTGATGTTCGGCAAGAATTTTTATATAGGCAGGAACCCCTTCAAAAGCATTTACCAGGTGTCCTCCACATCCTGGGGCAGGGATGCTCCCTAAAGAAGACTCTAACAGATAAATCTACTTCACATGGACACCTGAGGTTATGGTTGTCAGCATCTGCAATGGAAGAGCCAGGCAGGGTGGTTGTATCCCTACAGGCTAAGCTATGTCAGGCCTTAGACCTGAGTCTGAATCCAGTTCTGCCTTTTCTGAGGTGGAGGACACTGGACCAGCCCAGCCCCCCTGTAGTGCAGACTGAGTACTTCTGCCTAGAAGCTTGGGACAGTTTTAAAGACCTAAATGTTTTCCCTAATTACTTTTATTTCAACTCCAGTTGGCTGGGAAAGTCAGGCTGACAAAATGATTGCGAGTATAGACTCCTGGCCCGAATTCCAGCTTTGCACAAATTAGTTCTGGGTGCTTCATGTCCATCACACCCAGGAAGTCTCAATTATTCCTTCCATAAAGTGAATCCAATCGTGGCTAGCATTCCTCCATCAGTTTATTACAGGATGTGCTAAGCACTCCACAGAATACTAAGCTTGAGATTAACTTCCGAGACAGTTAACATATGTGCTTCTCGTATGTCACAGGTACCGGTGCCTCTGGAGTCCCAGGCCTGAGGACAGCCAGACTGCACCTCTGGGATCACCAGGTCAGCAGGCTGCACACTGAGGCACATGCTAGGGAGGAGTGTGCTTGGATCTCAACCTTCCACATGAGCAAAGCCAAGGCCCTAAGGATGCCACAGCTGTTTCCCAAGCCCTATCCTGTGCTCAGATGAGTAACAAAACCTAACAGGAGGTGGACTAGAAGCAGCCCAACACTAAGAAACTCTGGTTTGCTTGACAGGAAGCTATTTTAGTCCTGGCACCAGAGGATGCTGCATGCATTAACATGATCGCAGTTTCTCTGATGACTGCAAATGGTTTTTATTTTTAAAACTGTGTTTCATGACAAGAAGCCATGCCCAGTGTGTGTCCAGAGCTGGTGGGTACAAAGGATGACAGACCCGGTCAGGGATGCATCCTATATGTGGACAACAGGCTTGGGACCGGCACTACTCTCCGTGGCCCTGTCCTATGGACCTTCAGCTTTTCAAGGAAGCTCCCCTATTTCAGAAAGTAGGAGCTGGTAGCCTCACGGGTGCCAAGGGTCAGGCTGGCACTGCTCTGCACTGAGCAGATGGCAGCATGTGGCACCCAGGTGGGCATTCCATTTCCTTCCTCCCTACGATGTCAGCCTCCAACCACCATTTGTTCCTCCATCCCTGCAGGTTATTTTTACCACGGGGTGAGAAAAAAGTGATGCTATTTCTTCATGTTTTCCCCTGAAACCATCATACCAGCTCCCGTGTAAAACCTCTTGACAGATGGCTCTGGTCCTTGGTGCGTAGTACTCCCAAGCTGCCAGCAAGGTTTTCAAATGTAAGCAGGAGGAATGGCTTCAACCCCATTCTTCAGAATGGTGTGGAGGTTAGGAGTTCAAGTCCTGACTCCTGCTGAGCTATGTGACTCTAGGCGGGTGATTCAGTCTCACTGTGTTTCACTTCCTCCCGTGGAAGATGCAGTCAAGGATAGGTACATTCTGTGGGATGGCTGCAAGGAGTTACTCTAAGGCCCGGCACAGTGAAGATCCTCTTTACTGCCTGATGCAGATGTCTGGGGCGGGGGTGGGGGCAGGGTTCTATGCAGTGCATTGGAACAGGAAGGAAGAGTCCTATTCTTATAACCCATCTAACCCCACTGCCACCCATGTCTGTCCCAGGAGAGCTAAGAAACTTGAGCAGGAGCCCAGGAGAAGCTCATGGACAACCTGTAATGCTGTGCTCCCAGGCCCCAAGAGCAGCACCAAACCCACAGGGAAGCCTTTGTGTCTAGGAGTAGATCGGACAGCGGACAAATGCAGTGGACATTTAGTGAGCACCTACTATGTGCCAGGTCCAAGGCAAAGCATGCTACAAGTCTCAGATTTCCCCTCCCAACACCACATGGGAGGTGCTGCTGTGGTCCCACTTCACAAGTAAGAAGGCTAGGGCTGGAGAGATGGCTCAGAGGTTAAGAGCATTGCCTGCTCTTCCAAAGGTCCTGAGTTCAATTCCCAGCAACCACATGGTGGCTCACAACCATCTGTAATGAGGTCTGGTGCCCTCTTCTGGACTACAGGCATACATGCTGACAGAATATTGTATACATAATAAAATAAATAAATATTTTAAAAAAACAAGTAAGAAGGCTACAGATGAGGAAGTAAAAGGACTTATCTGAGGTCACGTGAACCTGAGGCCCGGACCCAACTCATCTCGAGAACTCCTGTGTTCAATGACAACAGACTCCTGAGGCAGGACACCAGGGCTAAGAGTTGCTCTCCCTCCACTTAACATAGCCTTCTGTGGGACATCTGGCAGAAGAGTGGATTCTGGGCATGACCAGTACAAGGGGACTTAGCCTCTCCTGTCCCTGCTTATGCCCTGTGGGCACACACTGCACCTTCACTAGCCAAGCTTCTAAAACATGGTTAAAAGTCATAAGAGCCCTCAAAGGAAGGGAATCTTATCCACGGCTGGCATAGATGCCAGGCAGTCGCACATCGGACTTAGCATGAGTATGAGAAGGGAAGAGGGTTGCAGAATGGGAGCCAGGAGTGTTTGGGTGCAGAAGACCCTAATGAAAGGGGTTGACAAGTAAGGGCTTTTTTAAAGCCAGCCCATTCAATGTCCCCTGTACCTCAGCCATATCCCTAGACTGAAGCCAATGACCTCGTTCATGTGCCTGAGGTTAGGTTGTTCTCTTTTTCAATTCAAACAGCACACCTCACCAGATGATGTAGGAAATCCCCAGCTTGCCTTTGCTGGCTTCCCACAGCCACTGCAGGACATTGTTCCCATCAGTGAGTAAGGAGCTCATTCATCCGGAGTCAGCGCAGCTTCTCACGATCCTCCACTCCCTTCTCGCTTCAGCTGCCAAGCCCAGTCCCACCCTCATGCTCTGAGAACTCTTCAGTGAGGCCCTGGGGACAATACTCACAGCTGCACACTGCCCACCAAGGGTCCTTCTCAAGCATTCCAGCCCCATCCAGTCCACTTGCTTCAGGGCCCACCCTGTTTCAGGCCATTGTCACCCCCACATGCTTCTGGTTTCCTATCTATAAAATGGAGCTTATATAAGCACTTTTGCTGTAAGATTGGTGTGATCATTAAATGGGGGAGATCTTTGGATTTACACCTGGCACAGAATAAGCACTCAGTAAGGGGCAGGTGCCATCCCATCTTCACTGCCCCTGTACCACCCCAGTGCCCTCTTACTCCATCTCCAGGGTCACCCTCCTGTCTCCATAGCTCCATGCTCCAGTCTCCCGAATCACCAGCATCTCCAGACACCAACAGCATCCTGGCCAGGCCTTAGTCTCCACCCTTCCAAACTGGGCTGCCCATCCTCAGCTCAGAAGCCCATCACAGGTCTGAGTCTGAGAGTCTGAGACTAAGCATCCCTGCCTGGCTTGCAAGGTCCTCACTCTCTAGCCAGCCTCATGCCTCACATCCTCACTGCATGATGAGCAGGGCCACACTGGCTGTACAGGCTCTTCTTCTTTTTTTTT
>LOEQ01000416.1:296080-307055 GCA_001685075.1 Bramus lutescens | reverse complement strand
GAAAGAAAGAAAGAAAGAAAGAAAGAAAGAAAGAAAGAAAGAAGAAAAAAGAGGTATGTGGCAGGAACCTGAGAAGCATAGGGGGGTTTCAATGACCTCCACACGCACGCACACATATAAGGGAAGTCAATGGCTCTCAATCTGAATTGTCACACAGTATTCTAATGGCAGGGATCCAGGAATAGTAGCAGCTGTTGGTACTAAGGGCTTTAAACACATTTTTAGATGTGTGTGAATATATTTTCTGCCCCCAGAATCTGATACAGCATTTCACTATATAGCCTTGACTCTCCTGGAACTCACTGTGTAGACCAGGCTGTCCCCAAATGCAGAGAGATTTACCTGCCTCTGTCTTCTGAGTACTAGGATTAAAGGCCTTCACCATGCCTGCTCATCTTTTTACATTTGTGAGTGTGTGTGTGTGTGTGTGTGTGTATGTGTGTATACACACATGCTGCAATGCAAGTATGGAGGTCGAAAGACAATGGCAGTTGAATCTCTCTTTTTATCACATGGGTTCCTGGCATCAAACTCAGGTCATGAATTTGATGGCAGGCATTTTTAGTCAACGAGCCATCTAGTTAACCCCATTCCCCTTTAGAACAGCCCTGCAAGGTAGGAAAGACTAGCTCATGTTTTAGGTGAGAAGACAACTCACTGGAGGCCAGGGAGTTGCCCATAATCACACAGTAAGCGAAAAGAGCCGAGATTTGAACTCTGGCTCACAAGGGCAACTGTTATACATGCCAACGGCCTCTTAGGCAGTTGGTAACTTTTCTATGGCCACCTTGCTGGGGCTCACCCTGGGCTGTGCTGTGCTGAGCTGTCAAAGATTTTGTTGGTCTGATGAGCAAGAAAGGGTACAGGTGAGCAGGGGACAAGGCAGCACAGAGCCAGCTGCTCATGACTGACCCTGAAGCTGCCCCAAACAGGTTAAGTTTATATGAAAAGGAGCAGGCGACCTTCATACTCCTTCCTGCTAGGCAAGGAGGAGCTGCTGTCAAAGACCATTGTTATTACTGAGTGCCTGTGCCTTTGGTCTCCTGAAGATGTGGACCTGCTTTTTGTTGTGTAGGAATGTGTCCCTAATAAACGTTTCTCCCTCTGATTGTCACGGGTCATAGCCCCCACCTAGCCATTGGATAAACCATTCTTCAGTTCTGGGACTCCAAGGCACTTCTTCCCTGCCTTGCCCCTCTTCAGCTTCCTCTCCCGGGTCTTTCATTTGCTGTCTCCTCCAGCCATCTCTCTATGCATCACCCCTTTTTCTTGCAGAGGTAGAAGAGGCCAGAAGTTCCCTGGGGCCTCCTCTATTTCTGCTATGTAGTATAATCTTGGGCAAATGATGCAACCAATCCATGCCCCAGTTTCATCACCACTGAAACAGCTACAGTACAGTTCTCTACAGACACCTATAGATACCTGTATAGCAACTGCTTATAGGATTAGTCTGAGTTTTACAGAAGAAAATGTAGTGTGAGGGCAAAGATCTATCCGCTCTGTGACCTGTGGGTCCATGGGTCACAGGATAGATAACAAATGCAGCTCAACACACTGTAGGTCACAGCACCACGTCACAATACCAGAAATGTTGGATCCCAACTGGATTACTTTTCTAAAACCGTCCAGGCTGGCCTGCTGTGCAGCAAGATTGGGGACCACAGCAACACAGAATCTCTAAGAGATGCATGCGAACGTGACCTGTACTTTGGGTTCTTAGTGCTTAGGTAGCACAACACCTGGAACAAAATTCCTTCCACAAAGCCAGTCACCAGTTACTGTCAAGGGCCAAATTCTTCCGAAATCCACAAGCCACACTGGCGATGACTGTACCACGAGATCCTTCTAAGAGTAGACACCCCATAGTGACTCCTGAACAAACTGCATGTGACACGTCACGCACAAAGAGAAGCAGGCTCCCTCAGCGTTTGGATGTCTGGATTTCTCAGTTTTGAGTCTGCCCGAGTACAGAGACCATGCCAAGTTCAGTTGATGGACACTTCCTGAAGCCTGGCACCGCATTCCAAGTGGAGGCACATCTACTCATACTGCTGGGACAAAAATGGCTCAGAGCACAAGGGCATGGTGGAAGAAGGGATTCTCATTTCTTCTTGTTGTTGTTCTTCCTCCTCCTCTTCTTCTTTGACTGATATTCAGTCAGGCTGCCGAAAACTAGGACACTGTGTGTATGTGTGGGGGAAAGGCAGAGCAGGCCATGCCCTGGCCTCTCAGAGTCCACAGCGTTTTTCCTTTTCTCTCAGCTGGGCTTTCTAGAAGGCCCCATAGAAGGAGTCGTTTCCATAAAGGTCATAAGGGGTTCAGTGGAGAGGGCTGAGTGCTAGCTATGCATTCGCTAAGATCAATGGGAAATAAAGTAGGGCATCCAGTGTGCTCCAAAATAACTCAAGTGGTAACCCATAAAGGACAATACTCATACTAATAAAGGGTACATTTCTCCAGCTTATTCTCTGCACCCAGTCAAGACTAGCACAACGAAATGTATCAAAATGCTCAAGCTGGCCAGGTGTCAGGGAGTTGGTATGACAGGAAGAAATGCCAGGAAGGCCAGTAGGTGGGGAAAGGGCCGGAAGAGGCACTTCTCAAATGCCCCCTGCACAAGGTACCCCTACCTGGATTTTAGTCTTTGCAGTTAGAGGGTCACTATCCCTGTTTACAGATGGGAAGACTGAGAGAACAAGAAGCAGGCACTTTCATTAGGAAGTGGCCTAACCCAGCTGTAAATTCTGACCACAGACTTCAAGTTCTAGACTTCTTGTTTTGTCTTTTTCTGGGACAGAGAGCTCTGATTCACACCCATGGGGAAGCCCATTTCTGGGTGCCAAGTAAGAGCAAGTAAGGTGAGCAGTAGCTGAGGTGGTCTCTAGGTGTTAGACATTTCTTTTAGGTTGCAGAATTGTATCGGCCTTGAGCCTGGGAGCCTGGAGTCAGAGGAGAGGCTGCAAGGACGATATGGGAACACAGGAGCAGATCCCATGAAAAGGCCCCTCTGGGTCAGGAGCAAGCATCTCAGCTCACTGAACAGACCTCAACAGCCTATGGCTGTCAGTCACAAGGGCAGCATCAGCCCTGTCATCTTCATGAGCCAAGGAGACGCTAAGGAAAGGAAGGTCCTGGCATCACCAGCTTGACTAAGGACACTGGAAAGGACCTTGGGAGATCCACATAGCAGCCAGCTGAGCAGGAGAGGGCTCGTGTACTAACCTCTTTGCAATCAAAGCTCAGTTACTTTTATTCTGTTTTTATTGAAGACTAAAAGTGGTCCAGTGGCTCTGGATCATTTGATATATAAGATGATGATTAAACGGACACCCCAGTGAGCCTTGAAGATGCTCTGCCCAGGGACCCATGGAACGAACCATCTTCAAGTGATTCCCTGCCTCCCAGCACACCCCATGCTAACCTGCTCTGTGACCTAGTTTTAGTTCTGGACTGGGGCAGCCTGAGGCCCACGACGGAATATCAGTAGATGAAAGCCCAGTGCCCTTGATCTGGGACAAACTCAGAGGAGTAACTTAAACTCTGGAACTCTCCACAGAGAGATTAGGGACCAAACCCACATGCTTTCTTGGCTTAATTTCTGTCCTGTTCTTACCTATCCTGCCCCGTCCTACCCTATCCTACCCAGACCTGCCCTGTCCTGCCCCATCCTACCCTGTCCTGCTCTGTCCTGCCCCATCTTGCCCTGTCCTGCTCCATCCTCCCTTGTTTGTTTCTCCTAATATCTTTACCAAACCACAGCCCTTCTCTTGGCCTCTATAGCTGAGAAGTCCACCTCAGATGTTGCTGTGTAGTGAAGGTAAAGGGACACACTTCCTGCAATATGCCTAGTTACTGCACACAGGCAGTGACTGATGGTCGCAGACACTTATTTGTAGATGAAACCAGAATAAACTACCAATAATGACTACTTTTGACTCTAAAAATGGTGTTTTCCCATTGACAGGTTATGGTATGTTCTCTTAAGCTACTGTGGGAAAGACAAAAGCGCTAGGGAAGAGCCTGGCTTGCTGTGGCAGGCTCCAAACCCTTCCCTGCTCCCTTCCCCATGATTACAGTGTGGGCCTCTAATGTCCTAGTAGCTGGTGTTTTACTGCCTGGCCCTGGGTGGGACAGTAGCATTTGTTATTTAAGCAGAAAACTGTGCAAATTTGGGCCCCACCTAAAACAGGAGAGGGGGCAGAGGTGAGGGTGGGAAGAGCAATCTGTGTTTGTCGAGTGGAAAAGGTCAGATCAGAAATTGGAAAAACACATTGTCAGCTGCCCCACGTGCCCCTGGGGCTAATATTTGTAAATATATTTGTGTTTCCCTTTCCTCCAGAGATGATTCTTCGGCCTCTTGATGCTGGCTGCTGGGAACCTTCCCTTTGATGGCTGTGGTGTATTTATGGCTCATTTTAGTTATAATCACCGGGCAGATGAAAAGTGTGTGTTGGTGTGGCCGGTGCATAAAAGGGGCCTGGAACTTTGTTGTTTATGTTTCCTCTGCCTATCACTGCTTCGATGACATGGCAATCCATCCCCATATCTCCCGAGCACACCATCCATCCCTTTCCCATCACGAGGGGATCCCGTAGAGGGGGAGAGCCACACACAGAGGTCTGAGGAAACCCAGGACCCAAGCAGAGGCAGGCTGGTAGCAGATAAGCAAAAGAAAAAAAGAAGAATTGGAAAATATGGAGGTATTTGGTTAAAAACTTGGGAAGTTCTAGCCATCAGGAGCTGGAAACTACTGCACCTGGAGCCTGGCTACTATGTGGTGTCAGGTTCCAGCGGTTCCAGCAGGCAGGTACACTGGAGTCCAGATCTCACAACACTGGCCACCTGGAGCCATTTATGTGCTGCTTTTTTGTCATTCATCCCTGCCCCCTCCATCCGACCCTAATACACAGGCACATATTCAAAGCCTCTGCACAAACAAGGACATCCTTCTGCTTCCCTCTCAGGCTGAGGTGCTTGGTGCACACTTGTTGATTGAATGGATGATGTGTTCTTAGTCAATAACGGGAAATGCTCTGGAGGCAACTGGTGCTCCTGGAGCAGTGGCAGAGATCAGTGCATCACAAAGAACTTTCTGGAAGGGAAAAGTATGACCCAAGTTCAGGAGGCTTTGCTATGACAGGGTAAAACAAGGAAAGTTTTTGCCTGACCAGCAAATACCATTCATGGAGTATCCCCCACGGATGTTGTTGCTTTTTCTACAGGCCACAGCACATTCAAATTTCCCAGATCTCTGTATATTTGGCACAAAGCAGTAACGCGCATGAGTTTGCAATTCCAAAGACAGCTCTGAACTGTCACATGACCCTGCTTTCTGGACAGATTTTCAGGAGGTTCCTGCAAACAGAAGAGCCTGCTAAGTCGCACGCAAGTCACAGGTCAGGGAAGATGAACGCGGGCTCTGTTCTCGGGATCCTGGCTGCTATGGGGAATCTCCTCCTATGAGTCTGCCTGTGTTGCCAGAGTTGCGGGGTAGAGTCTATTGATGTCTCTCCAACAGAAGAGCCATCCCCAAAGTCACAGAGGACCCACACATGTCATATTGGCACCTGGCCATGGAATCACAGCCTGTATGTTTCATGGTCATGACTGGTTATACACAAAACCCTTCCAAACATATGACCAAACAAGGCAGGGCACAAGCCGTGTGGAAGGCATTTTCAGCCCTGTTCTTGTGTTGAACTTGGGGCAGGTATACCCTCAGACAGTGAGTATGGGTATGTGGGCCTTCTGGTGGGCACAGGGCTGTGCTACTCTTGATCTGTGGCTATATCAGCCGGGCCATACATTGCAAGGACGTTGGGGTAGGCTATTTGGGGATATCCTGAGGAAAGTCTCAAGAAGATAGAAGGTCATATTTGACTGGTATAGAGGGCAACAAAGCTACTCTGAGATGATCTAGAGCCTGACTACAGGCACTGGCCATGCATAGGGGCTGCAGATGGGAGATCTGACATTCTGGGCAGAGACAGCTCTGAGTGTAAAAGACACCAAACTCCAAAGATCTCAGTGAGGGGAAACATCAGTTGCATTGATAATTTTTATGTTGATTTTGTATTGGAATGGGCCTGATTTTGATAGTTTGCATTAAATGGAATACATTATTGACATGAAGTCCATCTGTGCTTTCTTTTTCTTCTTTATCTCATTAATAGTTATTTCCTCCTAGGCTCATGACCTATCTAGTCTCAGGTTCCCAGCCGCATACATCAGCAGTGTCAGGTATGGGTTCCAGCTCATGGAGTAGGCCTTAAATTCGATTAAAGATGGCTGGTTATTCCCGTAACCGTTGTGCCACTACTGGACCATCTGCTTCTTAAAGAGAAAAATTTTAAATTACACACATATTTTTTCAGCCTGTGATGGCTCTGACCTTTAGCTTTACTGTCCTCTGAGAGAGCAGCAGCAGCAGCACAGGAAGATGCCCCCTCCAGACACGCAGAGCCCCAGGCCCCACCCAGACCTGTCCTAATGCCAACCAGCGTCTGCATTTTTCACAAGTTAAATACTGATTCTAGGCTGATTTGGATTTCAACTATTGTGAAAAGTGTCACATGAGCGTGCGTATGAAGGCATCCCTTTGCA
The DNA here is from genome assembly GCA_001685075.1 of Bramus lutescens. NCBI lineage: Eukaryota > Metazoa > Chordata > Mammalia > Rodentia > Cricetidae > Bramus > Bramus lutescens. The sequence continues at coordinate 300,452 of LOEQ01000416.1, read as the reverse complement.
TGCTGACTTCATTTCCTTTGGCTATAGATATGTGACCAATACACGCTACAGACATGTTTGGAGATAGCCTAGTGAAAGCATTCATCTGTACATTTAATATGTGTCAGTACAGTTAGATACCAAACAAACCTACACAAAGAAGAAAAAGAATGCTTGACATTACCTAGTCAGCGAATTCCCTGGCTTGCACGGTGTCACAGTTCTCAGGCCCCAGAGCGAAAGCTGATCTGAACCACGCTATGGCAGCAGACTGTATTTGAAAGTAGGAATTTAGTTCTGAGTAATTACATTTTGTAATTGCTGTGGTTAAGTCACTGGGGCCAGTTCTCTCCTCCCTGCAAGTAAAAAACTGGACCAGCAGGCCTCCAAAGTTCCCAAAGGAACTTCTTGTATCAACTGGTACAATTGAATCAGCACCTTTATCAAGGTATACAAAGAGATTCAAGATCCTAGGGAGAGGGTTATCTTGCTTCCAGCTTGATTTTTGCTTTGTTCCAATTCAGAGTTGTTACCTACAGCAGGGAACTAGTGTTTATCTCCCCATTATCACTGCCTCCTCTGAAACCTGTGAACTTCACTTTAACACACTGAGAAGTTCCTATGTCTTAGAAAGACTTCTGAATGCTTTACACATGTAATCTCATGTTAATGCTTGCACGACTCCAAGAAGTGATGCATATGAAAAACTTTTAAAGATTGATTTTTATTATTTTTAATTATGTATTGGAGTGTCTCTGCACATGGTTATGTGTGTGTACCTTCAAAGGCCAGAGGCAACAGGTCCCCTGAAGCTGGAGTTATGAACTACCTGGTGTAAGTGCTGGGAATGAAACTCAGGCCATCTGGAAGAACAGCAGTGTTCTTAACTCCTACACTCTCTCCAGCTCCACAATAAACGTTTTTATATATGAATAAATTAAAACCCAGAGAGATTTTGTAAAGTCTCCCAAGATCACATTGCTAGTAAGTGGTCCATGCCCAGGGCATGGATTTCAATCATGTAGTCAGGCATAACTGGATTGAGGACAGCCCACGAGTGAGATAGCAAATACGTAGAGTCTTAAACAAGACACACCCACACATACATACACACACACACACACACACACACACACACAAATCAAGTCAACATACAAGGTGATTTGTTTTACTCTACCATGACAATCATTAGCATGTATCTGGCTGCCAGGCAACTGTGCCATTCTAATTCAGTGCCCTCAAAATGAAAGTCTGAAAGAAAGACACCTTTCTGCATGTCTGTATGCTACAGTGACATCAGCCCCTTGTCCCCCCTCTGCTGATCCACTGGGCTCATCCTGCACCCCTGTTTCCTCTTCCTAAACTTGCCTTATTCCTCGTCCCCACCTCTAATGGTGTCCTTGCACTTAGCCCCTAGAGCCGACTCTGGGGTGCCAACTCCCCTGTCTATCATCTGCATCTTTCCCACAGACTGTCCACCTCTGTCGGGGCTGGCTTAGTTTGATTTCTATGTCTCTGTCCTGGAATCAACACATAGCCTTTATCCACATCAAGTTTGTCTTGAGCAGGACCTAGTATGGAACACTGCGAAGGGCCACACTAGACCCTCCTCCTCTAAGGTCCAGAGCCTTGAGATCTTCCTGCTAGGGAGTGAGCCTAGAGGCTGCCTCCTCTTACCCTCGAGAGCCACGTGGTATGCATAGCTTTTCACCCAAACTGAACTCTTTGGACAGTGGTGCGATTATTGATTATGACTGGATGGGGGGCACACAGGCTAACTTTGGAGTAGCCTTGGTCACAACTGTATTCAACTATGTGGCAGATGACCCCATTCCTTCTGAGTCACTCCTATGTGTCCCCAGAGGCTCAAAAGAGCAGAGGAGAGCTGGTGGACCCCTTAATGAATGGTGCACACATTTCCACATAGCAGACTTGGCTTTGAAATGTGAAAGGGTGTATCAATTTGGCCATCAATTATAAAAGTTTGCTATTTTATTAATACATATTTTTCTCAATTTTTAATCTGAAACTGGTGCCTAGGAAGATGCTTGCCATACGTTTGTCCTCTTGATCATCACATCTGGAGGGCAGAGTGTGACAACAATCAGTGGGGGTGGAGGGTGGACACTCAACATGTCCAAGGCACTCGCTACAATACACATGGCCTGGCTCTGGGTGCTGCTCTTGAGTTTTCCTTCTTTCTGTTTTACCTTGACTCTTAGGAAACTTAACTGGGGTACAATGGGAGGCATTTGTGCAGTTGTTATGGCCCTTTGCAGCCCACTCAGTGACCTCGGAAGAAACCAGAAAGCAAGTCCTACAGCATCGCAGACCTGGGGTTTGGGGGACAAACCTGGGGTGTATGAGGCAGACCTAAGATGTAGGGGGGAGATCTGGAGTGTAGTGGGTAGACCTGGGGTGTAGGGGGTAGACTTGGGTGTAAGAGGAAAACCTGGAGTTTGGGGGGCAGATCTGGGGTATAGGGGGCAGACCTAGGATAGATGGGGGAGATCTGAAGTGTAGTGGGTAGATCTGGGGTATAGAGGCAAACCTGGGTGATGGCTTGTTTTCTCAATAAGTCCTGACCAAGCCAGAGGGAGTGAAAACACTCATTCCTTGTGTTCCTGTGGTGACCTTGGGCTTCTGTGGCAAGGTCTGCCTGTTATGACACATAGATGTTCATGCTCACACACACAGACACACACTTGCATACACATGCACACACAATGACAGTCTGCTCCAAGAACACCAATCCGCTCTTTCCTTTCTCTGCACTCTGCACCTGCACTAATTTGCTGTGTCTGAGGGCTTAGCTCATCTTGTGCTGAATCTATCCCCCCGCCCCATCCCCCACAGTCCTTCAGACTTCCAATTTCCCTGGAGATGAAAAGATAATTTGAAAATTAATTTCGTCCAGCCTTTCTCCACAGCCCCAGGGACTCTTCTCAGCTGAAACCACACAGTTCCTTGGGAGGTAATGAAGGGGAGGCAGGATGGGTACTCTGGGCTCTGGTAGTCCTCCTCATGTTTGGATCAGGGTGGTGGCCACACGGGCCTGTTCTCCTTAGATGGTTCCTGAATCATGCACTCTTTTCTGACTAAAATGCAGCAGTGAGAATTGAACTTTAGAAGCAAGCCTGAACCCCAACTTCAGCTCCTCCAGCTCTTCTGCCTTCTAAGGGTTAATGCCACTCAGAGCTGCTGTATGCCTGACTGCCGGGGCTCCCACTGGGGCAGAGAACTGGAGTGAAAGTCCCATAGCTCCGTGCTTCCCTGGAACATGTTGGACCTGTAGCTAGCTCTTCTCAGGCTCTGGACAGGTGTGCGTTCCTGGGTAACAGGGTCAGGGCATCCTGTGTGAGGAGGCAAGGTGGAGAACTCTGCAACTGGAGGCAGAGGACAAACCTGTCTTCAGACCTGGGCTCTGTCTAGCCATGTGACCTTGGGAAAGGTACATAAACTTTCTAATATTCACTTTCCCCATCTGCAAAATGGAGCTAATAACAGTGCCTGTTTCATATGAATGCTGTGGGAATCACCTGTGGTGAATATACAGGTCTTAGCCCAGGACCTGCCAAAAAATTACAAGTACCCATTAGAATGGAATGTTATAATTGAGTACCACCCCGTCACATTATGTGAGTTCTTAGACCAGAGATTGTTGAAGTTTATGGAGCCAGCATCCAGGTCACTTGGCATCTTAGAATTATAGCTCTTCTATATGGCTTGCTTTTCCCCCACACTGGGTACCATAGGCTTTCATCATCCAGGGAAAGTGGTTTCTCTTGTCCAGCAGAAATTGAATGCAATGTTGCTGATGAGCCTTGTGCACAAGCTGGCAGGAGCTGGAGGGGTGGCCACCAGTCCCCAGGATGCTCCCCACTAGTGCTTCAAGGAGGCTGAGATGCATACAACCAATGCAGACTGCCTCCATTGTGGGTGGAGGCTGGGTGACATGGGAACAGGGATCCCCCTGCTCCTGGAGCTCACAACCTGACATGTTGAAGGACAACTATGAGAGATAGGCTAGACAAAGGTGAAGCAAAGATTGCATCTCACAGAAGAACCTAGGAGGCCAAGGCAGCAATGAACTGAACCGGAGGCACTTTAGTGAAGGGACGAGCCAGAAAGGTCTCCTGGGAAGATACTGGGGACAGTTCAAGGGACCAGGGAACAGGAAGAGGCAACATACATTGTTGATGTTTAGGAAGTCGGATGATGTGGGCTAGATGGGCATGGTAGAAAAGAGATTGTCTGACAACTGGAGGCCAATGCCACCACAGAGCTGGGTGTCATCCTGTGACTACTCAAACAGAAATAAGACAGACCCACTGGACCACCTCAACCCTCTGAGACAACCTACTGTCTGTTATTTGTTTCATTATAATGCTAT
>LOEQ01000416.1:282865-295987 GCA_001685075.1 Bramus lutescens | reverse complement strand
CAATTCCCAGCAACCACATGGTGGCTCACAGCCATCTATAATGAGATATGGTGCTCTCTTCTGGCATGTAGAATACATGCAGGTAGAATATTGTATACATAATAAATAAATGAATCTTTAAAAAAAAAGAATGCTGTTTCCATGGCAATGGCCTTCAGAACTGACTGACACTTTCCTCACATATCTGACTCCACGAATCCCTCCATTCTAGTTCCTCGCTGAGAACTGAGTCCTAATGATGCTAAGAAGAGCCTAGAAACACTTGGTAGAGGTCTCAGTCTGGTGTTTCTGTTCCTGAGCCCTCTCCAGCCTTTACTGCCACCAACAAAGGAAGCCAACAAGATAGGGGAGCCAGGCTAGGGACACTGCATGCCCTTCTGCAGGGATGAGAAGCACGCAGAGAGTCGAAGACTGGACTTCTACAAAAGTTCCTTCTACAAAATTCCTGGCCTCGAGTGCCCCCTGCCCCCACCCCACCCCACAAAGGCACTTAGTGCGCAGAGTAGAAGGTTCTTAAGCCTTGCACATTTCTCAGGACTGGAGCAGCAGGACCTGTGCAGACGGATGCATCTTCATTTTACAGATGGGGACACTGAGGATGTAAGAGCAAGACTGGCCTAGCCAATGTCACTTAACAAACCAGAGGCAGAATTAGGTCTGCTTTCCAAGTCTCCAGGCCACACGTCCTTGCACTCTGTCCTTCATCACTGTCTCGCAAATTTGTGCAACAGTTTTTCAACTCTGGTTGAAAGCCAGGTTCTCTGCATGTCCTTGTAAGATTTAAGGATTCAGGCACCTCGTGGGGATGCTTGTCCTCCCATCTGCTTGTTCTTTCATCTCTTTCTTGGCATTAACCTGGGTCATGCTGAGTTTGCCTCCCCTCCTGGACAACCCTGAAGCCCTGCTCAAGAAGATCAAGGAAGGTTGTGGCCACAGGCTCCAATTCTAGCAGGGGCTCTAACCCCACTCTCCTTCTGGGGTGTGGAGTTCGCCAGGCTTGCTCAACTGGTCCCAAATGACAGATGTCTTACCAGTGAAAGTGACTTCAAGGCAAGGAAGAGCCCCTGCCAAGGATGAGTAAATCTACCTGCTGAGGCCTCTAGGATGAGGATGCTATAAGAAGTTCTGGGGGCGGACCCAAGGTGGTTATTTGGCTCCAGATCTTCAGTGAGGGTTCTGAGGAGGGTCAGCATTTCAGAGCCCCAGAGCCTGGTCTGAGCCTGTGCTCTGAGGGAGTGGTAACTCAGGATGGGAGTGGACAGATGCCATGCAGGGCAATCCTAGGCTGCAGTGGCACAGCTTTTGATGCTGTATCAGCTGGGGTCCTTGGGCTGTAAAGTCATCCAATTTGGAGCATGAGGTAGGCCTGTTCCCTTGAAAGGAATAGATGTATCCATTGTTGACCATCTTGGGAAGGGTCTGAAATGTGACAACCATCAGGATGGGGTGAGAGAGAAATGTCCCGCCATCATATGATGTGAGGAATTGTCCTGAACCTTCAATGGGCCTGGGGTGCTGAGCTACCCTAAGACTGGTGGAAGCCACCTGGGATTCTCAGCTCCACTGTTCTTAGTGGCCAGAGTAGTTGCTACAAGGCAACAAAGACAAAGACAATCGAGATTTAGATAGTGCCCAGGGGCACCCCAGATACAGAGGCTGTGTCTGGGAAGTTGCCCCACTTCTGAGAGAAGCCAGTCACCAGGAAGATCCTGGGCTTCAAGCAAGAACTTTTACTTCCTCCCCCACTGGTTAAAGACATTCAGCAGCTGGGATACTTTAGCCCAGAGTGTGAGTCAAGACCCTGGGAATCCCCAGAGATGATGGAGGATTTTATAATAAAGGTGATGTCCAGGAGACCTGGGCCTTGGCAGCTGGAATGGAAAGGAAATCTACATCCTGATCTTTGGATCAAGGTTTTCTACATCTGGGAATTGAACTGAGCAAAGATTAAAACTATTCAGAGGAAAAGGGGTCTGTAATGAACATGTGTAGGTTTTTTTCCCTTCTGATTGGTTCCTAAACCATATGGTTCAACAGCCACACAGTAGCAACAATTGTGTTGTATCTCATAGGGTGAGTGATCTGGAGTTAGAGGCTACAGGGCAAGTGTCGCGCTTCTATGGGAATAGTCCATTACTTTACAGATAGTACTTAAGCAGCTGCAGAATTTTGTCATTTAGAGGGTTTGAACCAACCCCCATGGAGACTGAGGGGTCAATGCCATATTTTACATTAAGTTCAAGGATGAAGTGAATTTATATGACCTCTCCATCACCAAACCTTTCTTGGGAGAAAGATGTCACTATCAACATACTTCGCAGAGGAAACAACCTATTCAGTGATGTTGTCAGTTGTTTCTAGGTTTTGTTTTGTCTCATGTAGTGCTGGTTGACCTTAGACATGCTATTTAGCTGAGGGTGACCATGAGCTCCTGCTCCTTTGCCTCCCAGATACTCAGATTCAGGTGCATGTCACCATGCCTAACTAAGGGGTTCAGTGTTTGGATAGTATAAATGAGCACCAAAAACAAAGAAACAGATGAACAAAAACCAACCAAACAAGCAAACAAAAACAAAACAAAACGAAACAAGAACAAAAAACTAGGAGATATGCAGCTTTCTAATTTGTATTCAGTTTCTCTAAGCAGTAGGGATTTTTTTTAAATTTAAAATAGTACATTTAAGCTGGGCATGGTGGCACATGTCTCTAACCCCAGCACTCAGGAGGCAGAGGCAGGTGGGTTTCTCTGAGTTCCAGGATAGTCGGGCCTACCTAGTGGTTTCCAGGCCAGCCATGGCTACATAGTGAGACCTTGTCTCAAACAAACTAACTGAACAAAAAAGTGGCATCTACAATCACCACCATATTTTTAGCATACCTTAATGTTGAAATAGAGCAGACTGTTCGGTCAGAATAAAGGCTAGTCTTTTCAACTCAATGCTCTTGAGATCCTAGTGAAAAGCCTTATTTCTCACTTCTCAGGAAACTAAGGAACCTGCCCTTGACCTTACTCTGTTATGTGGGGCAGAAGCTGGAACCCTAGGATCCTCAGTCATCCAACTATGAAGGGACAGAGTCTTTCTTCACACCTGACGCAAAGTCTTGCCTTTTGGGAAGTCCTGCGTATCCACTCTCCCAAGACTACAGCAGTAGAGACTTCCAGAGCCAGCACAATGTTCTGCAGACACTCTGAGCAGCCAGGCCTTACCTGCTTTTCTCTAAGGATTTGGCTGAGAGCTTTGCCAGCACATCAGCACAGGAGGCTGGCTGAGCTCAGGACCTGGAGTCCTTGTACCATTTTATGGTCCATGAATATTCAGTCCTAGCTGGAGTTGGAGGTGATTTGCAAATTGTCTAACCTCTTCACCCTCATTGGGTGACTATGGGAAAACCTGCAGCCCTCTGAAAGATGGCTCTAATACCAAGTTCCTAGGTTCTCAGGGGGCTAATCAGATCATGTGTATAAGCCATGGGGTGCATGACACTTGTCAGAGCTCAGGTTTTTCTGTTTGGCCGTGTGCTCATCCTCCAGAACCGGGCTCCCATCTTCTGAGTGGGGATAAAAACCAGATTATACAACACAGAGCAGTGCATGCGTAGAAGCAGTTTAACCTAGTAGTCATGGGAGGTGCTGGGAAGGAACTGTTGTTAGCATTTTATCACCACCAGCCCCTCCTAGTACACTTTCTCCCTCACAGGATTCCCAACACTCAATCTAGATCAGTAGGCCTGTCCCAAGCCGTGTGTGTGTGTGTGTGTGTGTGTTTGTGGTAAAGCCACATGATGGGATATGACATTATTCTGCCTGAGGTTCTCACAGTGGCCCATGAGGCCAGGTCTATTTCCCAGCTTACCACCTGTGAGAGGAGCTACTAGGGTCTCTCCCACACACACAAGCTACCCCAACAATCCAGACCTGCTGCTGTTTCCTTACATGGACATTCCTTTATGTGGAAGTATCTGTCAGACTTCTGAAACGGTCTGTCCTCATAGGAAACCCCACTTGGTGAGCCTGCTGATCTTTGCAGAGCCACGTCCTGGACCCCAAACCCTGGACCCCATTTTGGAGATTGGCCAGAGTTTGAGAGCAGAGACCACTGATATGAAGGACCAAGAGGCTCATCAAATGGGATCCCATTGCTAGCTGCAATCAGAGATTGAAGCATTGCATACTGAACAGAAGACCAAGTCAGTCCATCCCGATTCCCACACTGGTCACATGGTGCTGGAACCATGTTCCATTCGAAGATCCTTGGGGTCATGTGTCAACTCCACAACTCAGATTGGGTGTCTCCTTACTGTGCAAAACCTCAGCTTCTCTCCATGGGACAGTGGAACTGCTGTGCACATGGAGCTGGGCATAAATGACACTTGAGTTCCTAATGTGGTATCAACACTCGACAGTGACCCCTCACCATGAGCCATCCCGAGAGAACCCAGTCTCCATGTGGGACATGAGCACATTTGTGTTCAAGTCCTGGCCCTATCTCTCATTAGAAAGTTAGCTAACCAACACCAGTCACAACTGACTTTAATCCATTTAATAATTTAATGTAACGTGTTTTGCATGGTACCTGGCACATAGCAAGTGCTCCATCAGGGGTGGCTGCTGCTGACAGGACTAAGTATTTAACAGCATTCCCAACATCTGGTTTTAAGAAGGCTACCATTGTCTTTGTGAGGTGACGGGGGTTGGGGTCTGGGGCAAATACCTTTCTGGCAGGTGTGCTCATTTTGGATCTAAGGAGCCACACTTTATTTTTATTAATTCCCTATAACTGGAAAGCCTGCCCTAGCCAGTTGCTTTATAGATACAATTACTTGAAATGAATGTTATTGTCCCCAATTTATAGAAGGAAAATTGAATTTAGAGAGGTGAAGTGAGCAGCCCAAGGGAACAGAGCAGCTAAGAAAACATGCAAGATTCTAACTCAGGCCAGCCTTGTCCCTGTAAGGGCAAGGGGCTCTGTGGCTCTCTTCTGGGTATAGGTTGTGTGGAGGGTGTCTGGCAGCTTCCTAGCATTTATTCAGCTCTGTTAGCCTGCTTAGGGTAGTTGATATTCAAAAATTCAAAAGACTGGAAGCCAAGAACAATAACAAAAAAAATCAAAACAATAAACAGTGATTCAGAGTGAGTCCTCCCTTGACGGTTACGGGAAACAGGGGGAAGTGACAGCTTAGTCACTTTGGAATGGCCCAGTTGTTACTCATGGGCAGCAGGTCACACTGCTCAGGACAGAAGCCAGCAGGGCTTTTGGTGCCAAGAAGGCAGGAAGAGGCTCCAGCCAGGGGCACTTGATGGGGAGGGGGAGAAGGAAGGCAAGCTGAGCAGGAGCCATTCTGGAGGAGGTTCAGGCCTACATGACTTCTAAGCTCCCCAGTTTGCCCCCAGACCCTCTCCACATTACCCCTACATTCCAGCCTGACCTCTCTGCATTCAGACCCAGCCAAGTGGGAAGACCGTCCTGCCCCTTCCTGCCACTAATGTCTCATTCCAGGTGACACTTCCAGCTTGGCATTTGCCGTAGGCCCCTGGTGGGGAGATCTCTCTGTCCTTTCACCCTCTGTCCCATTCTCCAAGTGTGTGTATAGCTCCACGTGAAAAGGCCCTTGTCCTCAGGAAGCTCACAGCAAGGGTCTGTGTCATCGGGGAAGTCACAAATGTAGAGAACAGTTGCAAAAGGAGGGGGTTAACGCTGGTAGCACAAGGCACTGAGTAAGCAGAAGGATGCCCTGGGGTTCCTGATGTTTGAGTTGAACTTCAAAAAAATTTAAAATTTGCTTTTGAGAGGGCTGGGGAGATAACTTGGTGGTTAAGAGCAAGTACAACTATCTGTAACCCTTGGATCCAATGCCTTCTTCTGGACTTCATGGGTACCTGTTCTCACACATACATCATACATACATAGACACACACATATATACATACATACACATACTTAAGAGACAGACAGACACACACACAGATTTTTAAAATTCCCAAACATGCTATGACTATTTTGTATACCGCAATTCATTAAAGAATGTTTTCACATCAATCAACATTAGTCCACACAAAGAAAAGGCCACTTTCTGCTGGCTTCTGATTGACCAAAGGAGGCTGGTTTACTGTGTATGCACACCAGTGCTGGGAACTGTGTCAGGCCTCCTCCACAGACCCACCTTGCATCTTAGGCAAATGAGACTTGCTTCTCTGGGCATCTGGGCCTTGCATTTAAGCTCTGACCTTAGTGTTTGAATCTGGATCAGTATGCTCATTGATCTGCCATACGCCGCAGCAGGGCTTCCCCCCATCGCTGCCAATTTCCATCATGGCCAGTGAGAGATCCTGCAGCCATTGCCTTCTCTCCACACTGATGACTTCTCACAGACAGCCTCTGTATCTCTTTCTGTCTTTACTTCACTTCTGTCTACCTCAGAGCCCAGCACAGCTCCATAGCAACTGGGGGGCAAGCCAATTCAGTACACACTGATGGAGGACAAAGGAAAGCCACAGGCTCACAGTTTGGTCTTCGCAGGTGGGTGAGATGCCCTCCTTCTTCCAGGTTCTATGCCTAAGGTCAGACCCACTGTCAACACATGCTAGATGCTGTAGCTTGGATCTTAACCTGAAGAGGTGGGGTCTGGAGCAGGCTTTGGTCACTGGAGCCAAGCCGCGCTGGAGTCCTGCCCCTGATGATTTTGTGGGATTTTCATCTCTCCTTCTCTTCTTTTGCTGCTCGGCCTTGTAAGTCTCTTTTTTTTCATTGCTGTGATCAAACACTGGAGAAGAAGCAACTTAAGGGAGGAAGCCTTTATTTTGTGGTTCACTGTTCGAAGGGACACGATTCACCGTGGTGGGGAAGACACAGTGGTCAGACAGTACTCAGGAAAAACCTGAGCTTAGGAAAAATCTTAGGTTGAGCAAAAAAAGCTACAAGTCTCCCATGCTGAGGGACCCCTTACCTTCACCAAGTGTCTACCTCCTGAATATTCTACAACCTTCTAATATAGTGCCACCAGCTGAAAAACAAATACCAAACACAAAAGCCTAAGGGGGACTTTTCACATTTAAAGCACACACAGGCTGCCAGGGAAGCAAACTGCTCTATCACATGCCTCCCCATGAAGAAAGGCCTCTTCCCAGGCCCTAAAGCAAAGGACCAATCAGCTATAACACCTCAAAAACCCAGAGTCAAGTAGTCTCTTTTTATCAGTTGTCTTCGGTGTTTGTAATGGAAGGTTGGTGAACACAGTAGGATTGGGCAGGAACTTAGTCTTTATAAGCCGCAACTTCTTACACCTTAAGTGGGACCACAGTGTCCAGCTGAGGTGGTATTCCCCTCTGTATGCTGCGAACATGTTTTATTACCATTGGTTAATAAAGAAGCTGCTTTGACATATGGCAGGGCAGAATATAGGCAAGCTGGAAAAGAAATATAGAGAGAATAGGTAGAGTCAGGGAGACGCCATGTAGCTGCAGAAGGAGAAAGACACAAGCCAGAATTTTAGCCAGTAAGCCAAAGCCTCATGGTGATACACAGATTAATAGATATGGGTTAATTCAAGATGGAAGAGCTAGTTAGAAATATGCCTGAGTCATTGGGCCAACAGTGTCGCAATTAATTTAGTTTCTTTGTGATTGTTTGGGTCTGAGGAGCCAGGAAATGAAAAAGCAGTCTCCTCCCACATCTGGCTACCCAGGTTACCACAAAGTCTCAACCCTACATTCAATGACTTTGTAACAGAAGAAGTACATAGTCACATATCCAAGCCATTATTACTCCTCCGGGCATCTTCTTGCTGTGTGCTTTCTCCCAATATAAGCTGAGACTCCTGACTCTCCTCAGAAGAAGGCATCCTTTGCCCTCTTGCTTCCTTCCCTGATGCAGCCTCTTTCTGTGGAAGGGCTCTCTGGTCAGGCCCCAGACTGACTGCACAGATGGAGCGCCTCCTCAGAGAGGAAGGATTCTGGGACTATGGCCAGCGTTTTCAGGCCTTTGGAAAAACTTCAGAGGGCTAGACCCCGGGGTCAGAAACCTTTTCTATAAAGAGCCCCATCGTGAGTATTTTAAGCTCTGTAGGCCACATGCTCTTTGCTGTAGCCACCCAGCTCTGCTGTCCCAGCATGGAGGCAGCCATAGATAATATGCAAATGAGTGGCCATGGCTTGGCTCTACTCAGCTTTACAGAGCATAGCCAGCCAGGTTTGGCCCACATGCCTCAATAGACTGCTTTACCCTGGGGAGGATAGTCACCAACTGATGTGGTCAGAGCCTAGGAAGCTTCCTCCCTCCCATGCTGTGACCTCTTTTCCTCCTTGGACCCCAGTTTTGCTGTCTCTGAATGGAGGAGACAGGATAATATTTTTCAAGAGCAATTCTTCCTCTAAATGCATTGATTGTGTGCCTGGTAAACTGTGTGATGGAAGGTCGGTGTCTCTCTGGGCCTCATCTTCCTTCTTTGTAAAATAAAGCACTGCGTCACTGCCAGTCACTGGTCATGCACCTTTAGGACTGGGTGGGGAAGCTCCTCCGTTTGTGGTAGGGATCATTTCAGGAGCTCAGGTCTAACAATCCTAGGTACATCTTGGCCTTCCCAACCCATGGCCCTGCTTCTGATAGCCTCAGATCTCTATAAGCAGTGAATCTGGGCTGGGCCACTATTTAGCCATACCTTTGGATGTCCTGGCTAAACCCCTTGGAAATCACACACAGCCAGACCACAAAAACCAGCTTGGCTTAAGCCAGGTCCTGGTCTGGATCAGAGCACAGCATGCTTCTTAGGCCATTGAGGATGGGGAAGTTGTCACTCTTCAGGGCCAGCTGGTCATCCTTTGTGGCTGGCATCTTTCAGTCAGAGGCATTGCCCTGCTTCGATGTTGCTGACATGCACACACATGTTTAAGGATGCATAATCACAGGACACACTGTGGCCTTTGCCTCCTAGAAACCATCTTCAAGATCTAAAGAGAGTCAGGAAGTTCTTTGGACCCAATCGAACGCTGCTTGCTTTTATCCCCGTAAAAAGAGAGGCCAGCTTCTTGGGCTTGACCACAATGAAGATGAGTTGGGTCGCCAGTGGGAGGCCACAGCAACTCTGTGGCCTGACCACAGAAGGACATGCCTGGACAACCCAGGCAATTCTGCCCTGCAATGCTTCCACCCCATGGAGTTTGTGACGTCCCTGAGTTCCCTGGGGTATTGGGACAACAAAGGCTGTGTCCTAGGGCCATTGTACAGCAGGGGAAGGGCGGAAATTGGACAGCAGGAAGCTGGTTGCTATGGTTTCCTTCAGTGTAGTGCCATAGAAGTTGCTTTCTAAATTTTTGTAAAAAAAAAAATGATTTCTGTTTTGTTTCCCCTACCTTGCCAGAAGAAGAAGGGAGAGAGACACACACACACTTATTTTAATGTGTTCTATAAACTGGGCACCCAGCTAGACTTCAATCCTCACAGTAAACCTGCAGGCTTTGGTGGTACTATCTCCCATTTGTAAAGGAGAATATGGAAGCACAGAAGGTCCAAGATAGCTGCTGATAGAAACGCAGCTGAAGCAGAAGAACCAGGGTTGACCCACCATTGTTCGAATGCCCTGCCTCTTCCCTTCCCAGCCAGAAATGCCTCAGTCATAGTGTTACTCTTAGGGAGCTTTGGAATAGGGGCTGGGCTGGAGAGCAAGGGGTGGAGGAGCGCTCAGACCATCAATGAGTGAGGCTTCTGGTGACTTCCAGAGGAGGGGTGCTGGAGTAAGAGGCCCTAAATGTCAGGGCCCACGCACAGTGAAAGATCTGTTTCCACACAGGTGAGGAGAGGGCTGCAAGCATAGCTGCCTGGTAAGGTTGTGACAAGGACATTGAAATAACAAGGTCTAATACATGGCACAACACCCAGGAAACTCTGGCATACTCTGCACACCTCACTCATGGAGGACTTCAGCTTCCACCTGATGCTCACCCAGAAGGTTCCTTCTGAACCTGCCTCCACCTTTGTTGGAAGAGATAAGACGGGCCCAGAGAAAGACCCCCAAATAGGAGCAATCTCATTATGCTATTGTGAAAATTGACTTGTATATTATGAATTGTGGAAATATCAATCACACTAAGGAAGCCTTGGACACCAGTAGCCTAAACCAGTGTAGGGAGGATGGATGGACACTCAGGGCTCTGGGAATGGCCGTATAGGTGGCACACTGTCCAGCTCACTCATTGTGCATGGTGGTCCTGACTTATTCCTGCCACGCATTGTTCAGTTGGATCAATGGTGCACTCCTCTACCCCACAGGAGTTTACTGAATCCCTAAGGAAGATTTGGTGAGGCGGGTGGGATGCTTCCTGCTTCCCAGGGCTTAGAGGCTAGACTAGACAGAGAGAGACCGTTCACACGCGCTGCTCATTCACAGGGTGATGCCTCACATGCTTACACTACAAGTGTGTACAGTAGATGTCAAGTGACACTCTGCTTGAAGTGTGTGCACACATGCATGTACAAGTGTGCAGTGTGCATCAGGGAAGAGACTTTGAGGGGGTACTTACAGCAAGGTCCAATAGACAGCTAGGATTTTACCAAGTGAGAAGTGTGTCGGGGGGAGGGTGGACCAGGGGGAAAGAATCCCTACAAAGACACCACTTCTGAGAAATTGGTACTTTATACCCAGGGCACGGCATCAAGGAAAGCAGAATGGCAGAGGAGGATGAGAGATGAGGTGGAAGGGAAAGCTGGTTCCTGCTACACTATGCTAAGGTTCCAAGACGGATGAACGCAGGTATGACATGAAGGCATGCAGGGGCCCTGCAGCCTTATAGAAGAGCGCCTGTCCTCCCTAGGCTCTCCCTGTTCTTGCAGCACTTGCCCAGCTCTGGCTGCATTCTCTACTTTAACCCTCACGAGAACTCCACAAGGTGGTCCCACTCTTCCCTGCTCTGCAGATGTGGAAACTGAACCTCCAAAGCCAGCTCTAATCCGGGCAGCTGGCTCTTGCCCTTGTGGGCAAAAGAGTTGGGACAGGGAACTCAGGAAAGAAGCCCAGGGCTCAGGGAAACCTGCTTTCTTGCTGATGCCACTCACTAAAACCTCCCTCCGGCCCTGCAAGTCTACAGAGAGACTTTTCCAGGCTAGTCCCTACCTTGTTTGGAGGAGGTAAGCCTGGCCCATGTAAGATTGAGGGAGAGAGCCTGAAGAATTCACTTTCTCTACCCCAGGGGACTGTAACCTTCCACTGACAAAAATTGTTGCCATTCCTGGCTGCTGAGGTAGCCTTGACCCTGAGGCTGCAACCTTCCAGAGCCCATTTCCACATTGCTCTCAGGCAGAAAGCACCCAGGGTAAAAAAGGAACCCAGCATTTGGGCACACCCATCCTCAGGCTGGTTCTGGTCGGTTTTAAGGTAGCTCAGGGGAAAGGGACTTTGAGTGGCTGATGCAGAGCTANGCAGGACAGAGGTAGAGGAAGAGGCTGATGCTGGGCTCCATGATCCTTCCCCATCCTGGGGAAGGCGGCCAACAGCACCACCAGGCTTGACGCCCAGAACTGCCTTCTAAGCATGCCTGCCTTGCTGTTGCTTTACTAGAGCAGGCACCATAAAAGGCTGGCTCAGCTTGGAGGAGGTGCCTGGGCCCAAGAGCAGCAAACGAAAGTGTCAAAAAAAAAATCAGCCCAGGGAAGAAGGGACTGGGTGGGAGGGTAAATTCATATCCTGAGATACCCTGGGTGTGCTGTTCCTAACAGCTTTTGGTTACCCCAATCTTCTAGGATCTTGGGACGTTCCCCTTCAGTCCTGGTGGCTCACAACCACTGCCATGCTTAGCTTTAATTCCTCATAAAGAAAAGATTTTAGCCCCAGGAGGAGAAAGGTGGAGTCAAAGACTTTGGAGCACACGCTGTTTGATGGGGAGAAGACTCTAGTCAGTGAAGATGTTGGAGTACGTGTTGTTTGACAGGAAGACAGCTTTAGTCAGTGAACTGCCTGTTGTGAAAACATGAGGACCTAACTTCAGAGCCCCAGCACCTACCTAGAAGCCAGGCCCAGTGGCATGCATCTGTCACCCCAGTGCTGGGTGTGTGAAGGAGTAGTGGAGACAAAAGAATCCCCGGAACTCATTGGCTAACCACCCTCGCTGAGTCAATAAGCTCCACATTTACTGAGGCAAGCTGGGAGATGGTGGCACACGCCTTTAGTCTCAGCATTCTGGAGGCAGAGGCAGGTGGATCTATGTGAGTTTGAGGCCAGCCTCGTCTACAAAAGGAGTTACAAAACAGCCAAGACTACACAGAGAAACCCTGTCACAAATAAAATAAAATAAAAGGTGTGTGTTGGGAGTTGGGATAAAGTAAGATACCCAATGCCAACCTTTTACCCCCCACACACAAACATGCACATACACCACTCACACAAACACAGACATATAGTGCACACATAAAATCAAAACCAAGCATGAAACAGTATACAACTTTCCCCCTCTGGATCTGATTTCGGTGCAGCTAGCATGCCGTTGATCAGCAGCCCGCCGTCCCACCTAGTGTGAGAAAACGACTCTAAAAGGTGGTGCAAAGAAAGTTTGTTCCCAGAGACCCTAGGCGGTGAACAGGCGACACTATAAATGAGCTCCTCTGGGCTGCTAGTTTGACTGAAACACTCACTACCTGGTGCCACCAAGAAAGTCAGCTCTCCCTGCTCTTCGTGGCTTCCTTCTCTGTCATGTGAGTATAATGATGAGGTCTACTTCCTAGGATGGACAGGAACATTTGAACTCTCTGTGTGTAAGGCACCCAGCACCATGCCTGCCACAAGTAGGTGCTCAGTAAGCAGCTCTAGCTATAACGCACAGTGTGGAATGGAGACTCTAATGCCAGTACCACAGAGTACCTGCTGGGAAACTCCCTCTTGTGATGGCAATGGTCTCCCCCCACATAGCCTCTGTCACTCAAGAGAGCAGAGCCATACTCACCCTCCCTCCCTCCTTTCTTTCTTTCTTGCTTCCATGTAGCATGAGGGCTGGCTTGTTGAGGTTTCTGTCCCACCCAGTACCCCATAGCCAGCAAGCCCCAAAGAAAATCACACAGAGATCTTCATAAGTTATAAAACTGATTGGTCCATTAGCTCAGTCTTCTTATTAGCTGTTGTAGCTTATATTAACCCATTATT
>LOEQ01000416.1:248728-267420 GCA_001685075.1 Bramus lutescens | reverse complement strand
TGCGCAGCAGAGAGGTCACACTAGAACATGAGCTCACACTGACAGAGGCTCTGCGCAGCAGAGAGGTCACACTGATACATGAGCTCACATTCACAGAGGCTCTGCGCAGCAGAGAGGTCACACTAGAACATGAGCTCACACTGACAGAGGCTCTGCACATGCAGCCCTGATTTGCCCTGGCCAGGCTCCCCCACGACCATGGCTGTGGTTTCTCTTCCCCTCTGCACACTGCCACAGCGACCCCCTTTTTGCTCCTGCAGCAGACCCAGCCACCCAGCCACTAGCCTTGGTTTCCCATTTAGTTTGATAGCTGTTCTGCTGATAAAGGCTGTGCTGGAGAGTTCCTAACACAAACCAGTCGGAGGAGCCTCTGGGGAGCTCATCTCCATTGCCTGCTCTGGCTCCAAACCTCCTGCAATTATCCTTCTTCCCAAGCTGGGATGTCCCCACAACCCCTGTCAGGGCTCTGCCTTTTGTCATTTCTGTTTGCTATTTAGAGCGACACCTGGCCTGGGGCCGTGGAATGAGATAAAGCTCACTGTGGAAAGTCTAACCGACACTGCCCCAGCTCTGCAGGAAAAGCCACCCTGAGCTAAGGCTCTCAAAATATTAGTTCCATCGGTTGCATCAAGGAGCAGCTGCTCTCGACCTTCTCCAGCAGGAGTCCAAAGGAGCTCAAGAGTGCTGACCCATGTCTTAGTCACCCTTGAATTGTCTCTAGGTGGTGGAGTGGTGGAGTGGCTCTGCTCTGGAGAGTCCTCCTCTGGCTCAGCTCCCAGCTCTGCTGTGAGGGTTGCATCACCATAGGGATGACTTAAGCGCTGAACCTCTGTTCCTGGCCTGTAAAATGGGTATAGTTGTGGTCATCTCCCTTAAACAAGTACAAGTATATGCACACACACACAAGACACTCAGGATGGTGCCCGGCACACAGGAAACAGTCATAACCATTAGCTATTGAGGTCATCCAAGTGCACAGTCATGGGAGTAGTATAGTCCCATGGAAATATTGTGAGGTTTTTCTGCCAGGTACAAATCTCAGCACTGTCTGTCTGTCTGTGTCTTTAGGTAAGTAGTTTCCCACCTCTTTTCTCATACTCAAGAGGAGTTGTTCACAGCAGCCTGGCAGGTGGGTGCTGGGAGCATGGTGAGATCCTTGGCCCTTGGGAGAGGCTTAATAGATGCTAGTCCTGTCTCTCCTCCCCCCCTCCCCTCTGAAGCTTGTCTCTGCTCTCACAGCTCTTCTCTCTTTGGTGTCACACTGAATAAATGAATACGCTAAGTTAGCCCTAGCAGACACTTTCAGAATCCAGGCTGGTGCGTTTCCCAGGTTTCTCCTCCATCCATCATGAAACATTAACAAGAGCACTCACAGAAACACATCAAGGGTAGAACTAAGCTCCTCTGCAGCTTGGTGGCTCTTGTGCCAAGTGTCACATGCTATTAAGGATGAGGGCAGGAAAGGCTGAGCTGAGGGAAGAGCCACAAGGAGCAGGGTGGGGTGGAGGGAGGATGGTGACTGAGAGGTGGTGAAGGGCTGGGGCTTGCTGCTGGATAGCCCTCAGCCTTCCCTGGAGCTTCCACAAGTGCAAAACAATGCTTTGTAGACCGAAGAGAGACAGCAACACCCCAACACTCAATGGGCTGAGCAAATTGCAGTCTGTGTAGATTACCCAGCATGTTGCATCCATGAGGGAGAAAGGAGGGAATCTACATGAGCTGCCATAGAAGCCACCTGGTGAAAGGGGACAGAGAATGCTGGGTAAGTCTGGTTCTCTTTGTGCTGTAAAGTTCTGTAGTTTTACATGGACACCCTCCCCCCCCCACACACACATGCAGTATCACAAACAGCAACAGGCACCCAGGGAGCAGGGGGAGCAGACTCAGAGCAGTCACGTGGTTGGAGTAGGGGCTGAAATGCCACTTTCCCTTTCTTGCTACACATAGGTCTCTGCTAGTGATTGCTTTTCACATGCATTACTTTTGGATTTGAGAGAAAAGAAACAAAATGAGGAAGGAAGAATGAATAGTTTTCTGTCCATGCACGTATGCCCATGTAGGCAAGGATATTGGTGTCTGTGAAACCCCACTTCCTCTCTGCACATATGGGCTTCACGGACTCAGCCTTGCCAAGACCCCTCCCAGCACTCTGGCAGAGCGCCAGAGCCTGTTGATGATGCTGGAGGAAGGCTTCCATTAGCTGGGGGCAGAAGGGCACGGACAGTATATCTTGCAATTGGATTCTTTCAATAGATTGATATGTCAGATTCAGCTCACACATTGAGTTAGGATGAGGTAAGATCTTTCCCTGTCACAGGAAGCTTGGTGACTCGCCGTTCAGAATGCAGTTCAGCCCTTCACTCAGGCACTTAGGACCCCCGAGACCCACCCAATTAGAACTCCATCCTTCTAAGGTAAGGAGAAAAAGCATGTGTGGTTCTTTTCTGTGGCACACCCTGCCAGAAATGGCGTTTAGAAACAGATGCTATCTGCCAGGATTCCCATCTGTCCCATCTTTCCTGGAAGGATGAGGTGGATGACAGGTTCATCTTCCCAGGTTCTGCTTCCAAAAGGACCTTCGTTGGGCTTTTCAATCACTCAAGTTACCAACAAGCTCCTGGTACCAGGCTTTCATCTCTACCACAGGCACTAAGTGTTTAGCCAACTAATTCTTTACAATGGCAGTTCAAAGTCAATGCCAGGCACTTCCTTGATAGGTGTGGAAACTGAGGCCCCACAAGCATATGGTAAATGGGGCTCTTAAATTCTAGGCAAGATGCCCCACCCCCAATGGTCCGAGATCACTCCCTCCAGAAAATGCTCACGGTAGATACGGCACACGATAAGCCCTGCTAGTCGTGCTGGCATCCTGTCCACCTGTCCCCAGGGTGTGCTCTCAGGCCTTTCCCCAGAGGCCTGGTAAGCTAAAGATGCCTGAGTTTAGATCTCATGTACTCTCCCTCTTCCCAGGGCCCCCTGAGAAATCCATCCTTCCTGGAGACCAGCCATGAAGAACTCTTTCCTGAAAAAGCTCTGCTAGGTGTCCAGTGGGTCCACACAGTGTGCCCCTTCAGAAGATTGGAATGACATAGATATTTCTCCCAAGAGCCCATGACTCAGACTTGGAAGATGATGCTTCAGCCCCTTGTCACCTGAGCAGGCAGCTCTTCCTCTTTAGGACAGCCATGCTGAGCACTGATTTACACGGAATGAGATGCACCCGTTGGAAGTGTTTCTATAAAAGTGCGGCTTCTGCTGCTGTCGCTGTCGCAATCCGGATATAGGTGTTCCCATTACCCCAAAAGCTCTCTGAGCTTTCATTCCTAGAGCTTTCATTTCCCTTTTATAGAATCTCGCACAGATGGAATTATTCTACATGCAGATTTTCTCCTTGGCTGCTATATCCCGTATAATGTCTTTGAGACCCGTTTGAGTTACTCATGTGCCTGCAGGTTGGTCCTCTTCATTGCTGGCTTGTATTCCATAGAAGAATACACAACTAGTATACCCACTTATTAATTGTTGGGCACTTGGCCTATTTCCAGTCTGGACTTACAGCAACTGAACTTGCCATAATCACATGTACAAGTCTTTGTATAACTGCCTGTATTCTTTTTGTAAGGGTTCAATCCTGTGGAAGTCTGTCCCCTGGCTAAAGGCAGCCATGATAAAGCGCCACAGCTTAAGGTAAAGGAAACTTACTGTCTAACAGCTTTGGAGCCTAGGAGTCTAGAGTTGAGGAGTCTGCAGCACCAAGCTCCTTCCAGAGCCCTATGGGAGGATTCTCCTCCATCTCAGTCTGTAACCTGGGCAACATAATTTCATCTGTTGTGTGAAAGTGGCCCTGGGAGATTCCTGTCTCTCCCATCCCTGAAGGACCTAGTGAACTACACAGACACACAATCCTGGGCCCAGTGCTGATCTGAGACAGGCCTGGGGCCTCCCTTGCAGGGAAGTCTGCAAAGTACACAGCTTGTATGCTCTCCAGGACACACAGAACAGCTGTAATCTGCAGCTTCTGCTGTGAAAATCCTCCTGCTGTGGATGATTTCATGCTTCTGTATAACCATGTGGAGGAGAACATTGGAAAGACATGCACATAGTGAACCAATACGGACTATTTCATCTGCATGCCTAGCATGGGCTGCAGCAGAGCTGAAGACTCCAACGGCACAAATAGCAAAACCACCAAAAGGGATGTCTGGGGGATCTACTGCCTTCATTTTCTGATGTAAAATCATTTAATTGTCAGGCAATAAAATTTAATTTTCAATAACGACTGTCTTTAAAAAGTAGCCCACAGAATTCTCGGGAAGCGAACAGTTGGCTTTTGCATCAGAGTACAAGCTCTGGTCTCCACACACCACTCCACGTCAGTTACAGTGCCTCACAGAGAGGTCACCCCATGCACACTCAGAGAAGCTAACAAACCACCTGAGCCACAGGGCTGTCATTCTATATAAGAACAAACAACTACTAACTCACTAGGGGCAGCCAGTCAAAGTCAAAGCACCATATCTGGCCCTTATCTATTGCTCAGAGAGCATTTCTGAACTTCTGGAGCAGGCATAGAAAGATCTAGATGCAAGTCCCATGAGAGACATCCCTTGTCCTCTTCTCCCTTTCAGTAATAGAAAAGGATGGATCAGAGGCTGGGCTGAATCAATAGCCAGGCTCCCCACCAATAGTGGCTGAGTGCAGACAGCAAGCGGTGGGAGACAAGTCCAGGTTGAAAGCTGAAAGTTCCAGGTACAAGCCTGTTCCTTGCTCCCATCCCTTCCTGTAGCAACTGTCTAAGCCACTGAGCCTCCCACAGACAGATGAAACTCTCACTGTCTCAGAGTTATAAGGATGAGGACTGAGGCTGATGCTGGAGGAGAGGGGCCCAGATGCCAGCTGTTCAGCAGGGGTTCACTTTGTACCGCAATTAGGGCTTTAGATTTGCAGGCATGGGAGGACAGAGGAGGTGGAACCACACAGGAAGCAAAGGGGAGATTTACCAGTAGGTGTGTGATCTGACCGCGGCTCCACAGCCTGCCACGGTGACAACAGTGGGTATATGGTCAGCTTCTGCATGTCCACTGGGAGCCTGTCTTGCCAGAACATACACGTAGTGTACAGGTTTGTGTGCTCAGCCCTGCCCCCAGCAGGACTGTGTCTTCTGTGTGCTCCTAGCAGCAGGACAAGGGGACTATTCCTGACCACAGCAGTCACTACAGCTAAAGACAGAGCCCCAAAGCCCTTCCGCACAACCTCGATATGGCAAAGAAGGGGCTGGCATGTCTGGGGATCCCTGCCACCTGTCTATAGCAGATCGTTCATTCAGGCAGTCTGTGGTATCTGAGGACAGACACAGAGGAGGTCAGTCAGCATTGTGTTCAAGTCTTGCTTCCACCACACTGAAGCTGTGTGATTTTTAGTTGTTCTGCATCTCTGGGTTTGATGAGAGGTCTGTGCTTGCAGCACAGCCGCCGTTCGGGAGTTGTGCTGATTCTCTCTCAGGCCTTTTATTTAGCTACGGTCCCCACCTTAAAAACATTCTCAGACATAACTCATACTGGGAAGCCCCCGCCCCCAGGCCCTGGACTCTAACTCTGTGGACACTAAGGTTCCTCCTGCCCTCTGAGCTCTCACAGTTTGGAGGATATGGTACCGAGCACTGTGGAGACCAGGCTCGGACAGAGTTCTCTCCTCCCTTCATTACTTGCCATGTGAGGTTGCCCAATGCCCATCAGCACAAACTTCCCAAAGCAGAGGAGCCAGGCAGCCAGATCTTCCCAGCTCAGGCTAAAGGGCCTGTTGTAATGAGAATATTTGTATTTACAACAGATTTCCCACCTTACACCTCCAGGTGTTCTCATAGCCCCTCAAGGTCAGTCACAGACCATTGGAATGCAAGCCACGTCCGATTCCAGTGACCCTCAGACGCTGGGTGTGCATTTTCTGGCCTCTGCTAGGTAGGTTATTAGCATTTATTTCTGCTGACAGGGCTGAAGTCCCCAGCCTGGGCCTCTTGCTCAGCCCAGTTTACAAACCCATGGGATAATCATCTGGGTGGGTTCAGGCCCAAAGACAAGCTTGGGGTCAGGTGCTGTCCCCAGTATAATGCTGAATCACTGTCCTGGCAGCCAATAAGAGCATCAGTCTCATTACAGGACATATAAGAAGGACCCTTGCTCTTTGCCTCAGCCACAGTGGTTCTCTGGAGTCAGATTTGCCTTTATATTTCTGTTCTGTTGTTCATAAGCTATGTGGCCCAATGGACCACACATCCTCCCTGTGTTTCCATGTCCTTGACTGTGAAATACCAGCTCACTCCTCACCTAATAGGAGTTGTGGTCAGGGTCACATCAGACATGCCTTTGAGTCTCGGAGTGAGTGTCTGACACGCAGCAAAGGCTCAGTAAATGTTAGTTCCTTTTACTACACCAGATGCCATTGGTATTCCTTGCAGACTA
Organism: Bramus lutescens; assembly: GCA_001685075.1. Lineage (NCBI taxonomy): Eukaryota > Metazoa > Chordata > Mammalia > Rodentia > Cricetidae > Bramus > Bramus lutescens. The sequence continues at coordinate 260,962 of LOEQ01000416.1, read as the reverse complement.
TATTGGTAATTAGTTACCAGACTGAGAGACAGTGAACACATCCTGTTCTTGTCACGGCTTACCCCTACCAGGGTCTGGTGGTTACTGTCAACCTGATTGGATTGAGAGACACCTAGGAGATTACCAAAGCAACCTCTGGGTGTGTCTGTTTTCAGGGATGACTGACTTGTGGGACAGCAACTGAAGGGGAAGGACCTGCCCTGAATGTGGGAAGCTCCGCCTAATGGGCTGGGGGCCTGGATGGAACTGAAAGGGAGGAAGGCAGAAGTCCATTGGTGCAGGTACTCTTCCCCACCCCGACTCTGTTTCTTGGCCACCAATAGGTGAGCAGCCCACACCTTTCCAGCAGGACATTCTGCCTTAACGTGCCCAGCTTTCCAGACAACCGTACACAGAACTCCCCAAACTGTTGACCAAATATATCCATCCTCCCTTAAGCTGTTTCTGCCAGGTGTCTCTGCGATGGGTAGTCTAACACGGGGCACTGTGGCAGATACCATTAATCCATCCATCCCTTCTGTGGCAGGCAGAGTTATGGACCCCAAAGATAGCCACATTTTAACCTCTGAAGCCTATGGCAGTGTGGTGTGGTATGGTGAAAAGGACTCTGTGGACATGATTGGTTTAGAACTTGAGAGAGGGGCTTGTCTTGTACGATCTCCTATGGTCTCTAAGCAGCAGCCTACGTCAGCCTTTAGACTCTATAGCAAGCAAGGGAATGGGTTCTCCTACAGCCCCAGGAAGGGGCTGAGTTTTAGCCTAGGAGACCTACACTGACTTCTGCTTTTAGAATTTAAGAAGGTAGATTTCTGTTATCTTAAACCAATACAGTGACAGAAAACAGCCCATCTACCCCCTTTGCCTTGAGAATGAAGTGGGCCTGAGATTTTTGTCAATATGGTGCTGCAGGCAGCCAAGCCCACTCAGCCAGGGCCTCACCATGGTCAGGGATGGCTCAGCTGCCTGTTTAGAGCATAGCACTCTGGAGGCAGGCCGCCTGTTCTGGACCAGGACCTAGTCGGGACCTATATCTGCTACCTGCCTAACAAGATGATGTGTGGACTGAAACCTTCTCTGCGCTGCCTCCAACAGACCCAGACCCTTCCCTGGTCCAATTCACAGTGGCTCCTTTCCAGAGCTTCCCCTTCCCCATCTGAACAAGGACCTGACTTTGGTAGGGACCCTATGACTGTGAGCTGAGGTGTGTTTTGAGCAAAGGACCCCATATAAACGACTGGATCAGATGCTGCGCTGGAGCAAAAAATCTTCCCATCTCCCACTCCTTGGGCTTCTGTAAAAAGGCCGTCCCCACAGGGGGTAGGAATAGAAGCATGAATTTATAACCACCAGTTTGGGGCCACTGGTAGGAACAAAGGCAGCTTCAGCAATGAGGAACAAAGGGTCTCAGAGAGACATTTTTCTTCTTGTGCACACAGAGATGCCCCATTGAGGACAGGGCTCCCAGGGTGTACACCAAAGAGGAGCAAATAATGACTTCCAGTTCAAAATGTTCTAACATCAAACACCTTACCTCCAGCATCTGCTTTTGAGTTCACCCCATGCAAATGTAAACACATGCATTTTCCTGCTGTGTGCATATATACCCTTCCTCCAGCTGCAGAAAGGCTGCCAAGAATGTGCATGTGCAATGTACATATGTATGGGGCATCTTAGCAAGCCAAAGCATCATGAGATACTTGCAAACACAGTTTCAAGGAAATAGCGCTCAGAGAGGAAGATACCACACGTACACACAGAACTTTCGGATTCTTCGCCCGAGGTGCAGCGCACCTGCCTCCATAGAGACCATTAAACACCAGTGACACAGGATGCATGTGTCCAGATCTAACACAGTTACTTAGAATTAGAAACTTCCATCTGTGGTACATATAGAATTGTGTGGAGGATCAGCATCTCAAAAGCATGGGGAGTCCCCTTCACACAGCACAGAGAGAGCTATGCAGAAGGTATGCAGATGCATGATCTTCGGGCAGCTCACTGAAAACAGGCAGAAGTCACAGACAAAAGCCAAGGTCTTCTAAGCTTTTATTGCTCCAACAGCTCTGCCACCTGACTCAGAGACTTGACTGCCAGGAACTGCCCACTCTCCACAGCAGGCAGCCATGGTGAATATGGGGTTGCCGCACACTGATAGCACAGCGATCATTTCCTGGGGTCATGGTTGCCTCCCTGATACGTACACAGAAGCATGAGCACACTCCATCATGCACACCCCTGACCGTTTGCAGCTGCCTTTTCTTTTAAACCTCTCATAGAACATGCTCACAATCCAGGCCCCCCTCTGACTCAGCTATTTCGGGAACTGGCAAGGATGCTGTGAGCAAAGATATTATTCTGAGATGTTCAACAGAGATCAAAGCTGCCCAATCAAAGCTGCCGACTGGGGACACAGTACCTTGGCTTATCCAGAGAGCCCAGGTAGGGGAAAGAGTCCAGAATAATTCCATAGATGGGGATCCAGGCTTTGTGTCCGAGGTCTGGTAGCAATCAGTGGCCAGGATCAGACAAGGCCATCTATGTCCTTGGCTCTTCTCATTCTCCATCTCCAGACCCAAGTCAACTTGGAAAGCCCCAGAAAGAGAGTCTCTGCTAAAATGCCCTCCAGGGAAGAAAATTTCCCAATGTTTAATGGAACAATTCTTACACTTTGGAAATGGCTTTTCCTTCAGGTAGAAGTCTAAACTAGAACTATCTTGGAGCAAGACTGGCTGGGCCTGGTAGGAACTTGCAGCTCTAGGTGGTGGAGAATTGTGGGCCCTGCCCACTGTAGAAAGTGGAGACAGGGTATAAGGACCACCCAGGAGAAGATGTGGAAAACTGTGGGCTTTCTGTGGGTTTGTTTGTTTTGGAAGCTGTGTCCCATGATGCCCGAGTTGGGCTCCAATATGCTGCCACCTTCTTAGGGCTAGGATGGCAGGTGTGCTCCACCATGCCTTGTTTTATGTGATGCTCCATGTTGAACCCAGGGATTCAAGTATGCTATACCCTGAGCTACATCTCCAGCTACTTCCACGGGAGAGTCTTCACACATTCTTCAGCTAAAGTTTTCAAGTGAGGGGGTCCTTCTGTCCCTCAGCCAACACAGAGCAGTAAGCAGTGCATTAGCTCACCAGCCTTTATTAAGGACTTATTGTATGCCAAGCCGTGTTTTAAGTCATGACAAAATGGAACCTGCTTCTGGGCAGCAGTGATGGGAGAAGACAGGTTACCCTCTGAATGAATACTCAGACTGCTGGAAGTTCTGGGAAGAAATAGAGTCCTAGAGAAACGAAGGCAGAGTGAGTGGAGGCTAGGGGCACAGGCAATGTGCCCTCCAGGGGATGAGTAAAGCCCCAGAAAGGTCTGAAGGTAACGGGAGCCATGTGTGGGTATCAAAGAGGATGCACGTGCTGGCCCTGTGAGGGTGGGAGGAGCCAACACTGGCCATGAAGTCTCTGGCTGATTTCTGTGGCTTCTGGTAAGGTGACTGCCCTTATTCCACAGGCTATGGTTGACTCTGTTACAGGAGGGCAGGAGGAAAGACAGCAGCTAAGTCTCCTGGCTCTCCAGTCTGAAGATGATAGGCCCATGAATCAGGTCAGTCATGGTACCAGAAGAGGGTAGGGATGGACTGGCAGAAGTCTCACTCTGTAAGGGAAAGTGATAACTCTATTGATTTAGAAGGTGAGGGGATGAGAGAATGGTGTCTGCATCCTTACAACATCAGGGTACCTAAAATCGAAAGTTCCAGGGCTGAGACGGCCCTTGTGATCCCTCTCTCTTCGGTTGGGCTTCAGGCCTTGCTTCCAGTAGTCAGCACCAGGGCCTGCCAGCTGAGTAGTGTACTACAACAGTCCCTGCAGGACTTTCCTCTGATGGACAGGCCTCTGCCTCTTCAAAATGCTTGCCCATGGTACCAGGATGCTCCTCCCCAGAGGCTAAGAGGCAAAGGCCATCCCTTTCCTGGTTAGAGACTTAAAGAAGGGCAGACAGTATCCATGGTACCCAGGCCATCAGCTCTCTGGGCTAAACATCCCTAGCATCTACAGTGGCTGGGGGCCAGCATGTGCTTGACACCAGCATCGTGATATCCCTGCACAATGTGGAGTCTGCTGTGAGTCTTAGATGTGCACACATCCAGGTTCAGAGGGTCCCTGGAGAGCCAGAAGGGAAGTGTCACCTCTCCTGAGGTTAGTGTTTATATCCCTTAGCTCTCAGCCAAGCAAGACAACCCAGAAAGCAGGCTGCTAAATTCTGTCCCTGCAGGCTCACTTTTCTTCCCCCAGAATCACCTTTGCATTCTAAATGTCCCTGTTAGTTGGAGGTGGGCAACCGCATGCAGTGCTATGTCCCAGTGCAGGTCCCGAAGTGGTGGGTCCACAGGACACTGCATGGGAAACTCCTTGATGGGTCCCAGCCTCTAGGATCTTCATCCGTGTTTCCTGCACCTCTCTTCACTTCCTTGGCACACACAGGACTAGTTTATGTGTCACCACCAGCTTCACTGGGCAGGTATGGAAGGATACCTCATTCCAACCCTAGCCCTGGCCCTCACTGAGTATGATGCTGCCAAGACATCCAGAAAGCATGCCGCTGAGTCTCTCCCCCTGCCTGGTACCCAGCATGGAAGAAGATAACCCTGGGAGACCCTATTGGCAAAGGTTTATTTTTGCTCCTGTTGATCAGTGGGTTGGTACAGTTGGCTCCCCAGAGAATTGACCTAAAAATACATCAGCAGAAAGCATCTCTCCCACGCAACATCTTATTCAGAAGAGAGAAAATTTCTAGGAATAAATATGCCCTTTGTTGTTAAAATACTTAGGAACATTGCACCGCTCTCAATGGGGTGCAAGTCCTACAGCTCAATGGTTAGAAGGCTAAAAAGAGCAATGGCATTGAAAGATAGGACTTCAGGGAAGTTTGAAATGGACATTCAGGTTACAATCTCCAAGGATGATCCTTCCAGAGGGTCTTACTACTTTATAGGCATGTTGTGGTCAACACATTTCTCCCAAGTTGTGAGTGAACCTCACAAAGTCAAGCAATAAAGCTGAGAGGAGTTGCACCGGAGTCTTCAAGGACAAGTCATACTGTTTGAGCACAGATTTTACCATCATGAGACATCCCTATCATGGAATAGCAGAACTTTCCAGAAGTCCCTGTTCTTAGAGGCAGGCTAAGAGCCAGCCCTGAGAGCAGGACTGTCCAAGAATAGCAGTCTTAATGTGTGAGTACTTAATCCACGGAATAGGATGCCCGCCATGTTTGTTTGCTTTTTTTTCCTATTAAAGAGCAAGTATTCCCTTCATGTCCAGATCGGTAAGTTGACCTCAACAGATGTGTCCAAGCAATGGCATACACGTGGGAACATGCTTACCTCACTGGGGCCTTGGTTTTCTTTAAGCTGCAGAATAAAAACCACCTTCTACTATCATTGTGATGAGAGAATGAGTCAGTGCATATAACCTCCTGTGCTTGAATCATTTGGAAGAGTATCTAGAACATTGTATGGACTTGGATAAATACTACTACTAGTTAGTATTGTCAGTCCAAATCATATTGCTAGTTATAGGCGACGTGTTGAACTCTGGTCTGCTTTATTTCACTGCATTATGGCTTCCAGAAAGTTCTACTCCCCCAAGCACAAAGCTTGCATTCTGCATGGCAGAAAGCATGGTTATGTAGGCCCTTGGGTTTCCCTTACTCCTTTTGTGACACTGCATCAGTGTGCTCACCCACAGACCAGTCATGTGGTCTCAGCGTGGGACTGCACAGGAATCTAGCAGCCATTGTTAAGATGGGTTTGTGAGGGGACTCTAAAAAAAGAAGGTTCAAGGCAGACACAAAACTCTGTGAAGTGTTGATCACAAGTGGGGCAGTGGCACACATCTCCTAGACTTAGCTGAGTGTGTAACAGGATAACGCATGAGTGTTTAGCACATAGTAGGTGTGTAATAACTGAAAGGCACAGTATTCTGTAAGCAATCTGTGCTTACCTTCTGCTTTATATGCTGTGTGAGTACTTAATCCATGGAATAGGATGCCTGTGTTCAGGATGGGTTTTCCCATCTCAATTAACCTTCTCTTTGGAAACCCTTTCACAGACAAATCCAGAGATGTGCATACTAGGTGATTCCAAATATCATGAAGATGGCAGTTGAAATTAATCACCAAACACCTCATTTGGCCCATAAGAATATTTTTAGCTTCTAATACTGAAGCTCCCACTTTTTAGAGGAAATATATCATCACGTTTTACAGGACATAGGTCTACCTCAGGTGGGTTCCAAGTCTACTTATGCATTAGCCTGAAAGCTGGGAGGCAGCCCTGATTCCAGCACCCTTCAAAGACGTGGAAGGAGACAATGCATGCATAACTTCTTACTCAAACCAATGGGAACTGAACCATTTCTTTCAGGATGAGGCCAGTCTTCAGACTGTGTCCAGTCGTTCCTGGTTAATATACCCCCTGTCAGATGAGCTACAAGTTGGACCTTCTGGAATATCTTGATCAAAGTGATCTACTGACCCAGACCCCTTTAAAAACATTTAGATTTCTTTTAACCTTATTGATGTAGTGGTTTGAATAAAAATGGTCCCCATAGACCCATAGGAAGTGGCACTATTAGGAGGTATGGCCTTATTGGAGGAGGTATGTCACTAAGGGTAGGCTTTGAGGTCTCAGATACTCAAGCCACACCCAGTGTGGCATTCTCTTCCTTCTGCCTATGGATTCATATGTAGAACCCTCAGCTCCTTCTCTAGCACCATGTTTGCCTGCATGCTTTCATGCATTCCACCATGATGATAATGGACTAAACTGCAGAAACTGTAAGCCAGTCCCAATTAAATGTTTTCCTTTATAAGAGTTGCTGTGGTCATGGTGTCTTTTCTCAGCAATAGAAATCCCAACTAAGACAATGTGTTTATTATTAGTGTGCGTGGGGGTGGGTTTGTGTGTGCATGTGCATGCCAAAGAACATGTGTAGCAGTCAGAGGACAACGTGTGGAGTTGATTCTCTCTTACCGCTTTTAAATGAATCCAGGGATGGAACTCAGGACTGTTAGGCTTGTGAGCATATTTATCTGCTGAGTCATCTTGTGCACACCCCCCTCCTTCCCCAAGTCCCTTTTAAGGATAAGGTAAGCTTCCTCTAGTGGCCAGGGGCAAACTTTTGCATGTTCAGGAAGCAACAAGGGCATGAGATATTGGGATGGAGAACAACAAAGTACACAGTCACAGAACTGAATATTAAAAAGAAAAAGAAAAATGTTTGTGATTTCACCCAAAATGTCCCAAAACAACTAAGTGTGTCAGCCAGGCCCATAACAGATAAGATGCTAACCTGCTTCCAGAAAGCTCTGTTTCCCAGGTACAAAGCTTGTCATTGATTTCTGTGGACCCTAACTACTGAGGTTCAAACTTGTACAGAGCTCCCAAGTTACGTGTTTCTTGCACTTTCACAAGCATGAATTTTAATTAGACAGTGAATGGGCCTGGATCAAGTCTTGTCTGAGGTGGCACTGGAGGCCGACCCCGATCCATGACCCTTGGTGCCTGTGAGGACAGTTGTCAACCTTTCTTCTCCTTCCTAGTACTCTTTCCTCACTTGTTCTCAAGCTACAACCCGTTAATGCAGTTCCTCATGTTGCAGTGACCCCCAACTATAAAATTAACCTCATTGCTATTTCATAACTGCAATTTTGTGACTGTTATGAAGCAAAATATAAATATCTAATATGCAGGATATTTGATATGCAACCTCCATGAAGGGGTCATTTGACCCCCATAGGGGTTGAGACCCACAGGTTAAGAACCATTGTCCTAAAGCAAGCTATCTTGGAGTACCAGGATGCTTTTTTGTCTTTTTCTAAGGCCTCCAGCCTCCCCCTCTCCACACTGGAGGAACAATCAGACTCTAAGGAAAATCTGTTCATATCCCTACACTATCTAAGCACATCTGATGATTTCACACTATTTTTAGGGTGAGACAGGAACTGCCTAGCCTGGCTTATGTGGCCAGTGCTCTGCTCTGCCTTCAGGCACAATCTTATCTCTTGTCACTTCCTATCACATAACTCTTGTTTCAACTTCCCCAATTCCTAGAAAATTATCTCATAGATAACAGAGAAACTGCCATGCACACATCCAAAGCCATTTACTTTTCCTCCTGGGGACATGGCTGTGAGTGATGGATTCTGAGACTCTACAGCACCTGCTTGGCTAAATCATTGTCAGGAAAAGAACCACCCAGACTGCCAGCACTGGACCACAAAGGAGCAGGAACATGTCCTCATGTGTTTTTGTTGCTGTTGTTTTGTTTTGTGTTTTGAGACCAGATTTTACTTTGTAGCTCTTGAGAGGGTGGGGTTGAGGGGTATGTCTTCCTGTCCTAAGTGCTTGAGTTACAAATGTGCCCCACAAAGCCTAACTAAGAAACAACTTTTGTAGTATAAAATAACTAAAAGATAGTGAGTGTTTGTTTAAGCCTTAGTTGGTTCTAACAAACGAATGAATGAGTTCTCATAGCCAAGCGTGACTTCTGGAATAAAGAGTTTGTCTTGGCTTCTACTTCCAGAGGACTAAAAGCTCATTAGGGCAGACAGGCATGGTCCCAGGAACAGAAAGCAGAAAAGTTACCTCTCAACCACAGAAAGAAAAGAGCTTCTGTATGTTTCTTTGGGACTGAATAGCTGTAGGACTGGGCGGGACAGAAACTTCTGTCTATAAATGGCACCCAGTGTGGGGCAAGAATTTCCTTGTAAAGCCTGAGAAAGCAGAGAGAAGGAAATAGAAGTGGGCCAATGCTCTGGTCTTGTACACTGTAAAGATTCGTCATTCATATTACTTTAATAAAATGCTGATTGGTCAGTAGCCAGGCAAGAAGCATAGGTGAGGTGACCAGACTAGGAGAATTCTGGGAAGAGGAAAGGAAGAGATACAGTCACCAACAAGCCACAGAGGAAGCAAGATGAGAATGCCTTACTGAGAAATGGTACCAAGCCATGTGGCTAGACATAGACAAGCATTATGGGTTAATTTAAGTTGTAAGAGCTAGTTAATAATAAGCCTGAACCAATAGGATAAACAGTTTATAGTTAATATAGCCTTTGTGTGTTTCTTTGTAACTGAACAGTGTTGAAACCTGGTAGGACAGAAACTTCCATCTACAAATGGCACCCAATGTGGGCCAAGAATTTCCATATAAAGCCTGAGAAAACCTTTTTTTTAAAAAAAAAAAAAGGATTCTAGACAGACAAGAACAGAGTCAAGTGCAACTTCTTGGTATTTGCTAGAGGCAAGCAGAGGTGTGGCTCTTTTAAGAGAGGCTTCCCAACTCAGCATTGGTGGCAAAACCTCCCAGTTCTTTTAAGAGGCTCTGTCATCAAACACTTAAATGGTGTTTATGAGCATCCAGAGACAGGCTTCTTGGTGGTGGCATGAACCTTGAAACTCCACAGAGTTGTGGTAATAAAAATACCACCATCATGAAGCTAGACTCCCAGAAAGCTAAGGAATGGGGTGAAGCCAGCAGTCAAAGCTGTAGCCTTAATCTTAGTCATGTTACTTGGCAGATTAATGACTCATGTGGTCAGAAAAAGATAGAGATATACAATAAAGAAAGATTCAGACAGAAAAAAACTCTAAACAGTTTACAGTGTGTTTAAAAATATATGTAGACTTGGGAGAGAAAAGAAAAAAGATAAAGAAAGTCCTTAAAACAAGAAATAGAGTAGTCAGGTATGGTGGCACACACCTTTAACCTTAGCACTTTGGAGGCAGAGACATGTGGATCTCTGTAAGTTTAAGGCCAGCCTGGTCTACAGAGTGAGTTCTAGGATGGCCAAAGATACACAGAGAAACACTGTCTCGAAAAAACCAAAAATTCAAAAAATAAATATAAAAGAAATAGAGTAAGAAAAAAGCCATGTAAAGATGAAAAATACACAGAGGATCTGGATACTGTTTGTTATTGTATTGTCTTTGAATTGTTTGACTGCTGAGGAAGGAGCAACAGCTGCTAAAAGACATTTGATTATAAATGCTGCTGGATTAATCCAATTTATATATTTTGAAAATGCCTTGACTTCAAAGTAGAAGTAAAAAGATATGTTACTTTGGAGAAGAGGCTTTGCTTTTCTTTCCACAGGAAATGAGAGACTGTGGATTCATTCTGGGTTAAGAAAGATAAGGCTGATCAAGGAAGACCCCCTGAAAAACCTCCAGTGGGAAAGGACAGCACAGATGATACAATGTTTCAGAGCATCTCTGTTGTAGTTTCTTCTGAGTTCTTCATCCAGAACAGCTTCAAGGCTGCTGGCTGAGATGACCTAGCTTCACAGAATACTCCAGTCAGGACTGACCATACTTTGGGTTTCACCCCTAAACATCAGGAAGTAGCTTAGAAAACTATACCCACATTCCCCCAAAATGGATAACAAATGTTTGTTTAGAGCGCTGGTTACAAGTTGTTATGGATAATGGTCGGGAAAAAGGTAAACAAAGGAGATGAGATTCAGGGTTCTTGTTTTAAAAAGAAAAGAAAGGGAACTGCTGTGGGATAAAGGTCTTGGAAAGATTTGTCACTCATATTAGATTAATAAAATGCTGATTGGCCAGTAGTCAGGCAGGAAGTAGGTGGGGTGATCAGACTAGGAGAATTCTGGAAAGAGGAAAGGCAAGGATGCAGTCACAAGCCAAACATAGAGGGAGTAAGATGAGAAAGCCTTACTGAGAAAAGGTACCAAGTCATGTGGCTAAACATAAACAAGCATTATGAGTTAATTTAAGTGGTAAGTGCTAGTTAGTAAAAAGCCTGAACTAATAGGGCAAAACAGTTTATAATTAATATAAGCCTCTGTGTGTTTCTTTGGGACTGAATGGCAGTGGGACTTGGCGGGACAGAAACTTTCATCTACAGGCAGACCTACGAACTCTCTAAGCCCACCCTCCATGACACACACCTCCTCCACAAAGACGACACTTCCTGACGGTTCCAGAACCTCCTTAACCAGCACCACCAAAGGGGACCAAGTGTTTAAGTGCATGATCCTGTGAGGGACATCTCTTCTTCAAACAATCACAGTCTTAGAGCAAGAGCTGGAAACTCCCACAGAACGGTGGCAATATCTGCCACTGTTGTGTGTGATGAGGGTTTAACATCTGGATGCGCAACCAGGTCTTGTAACTAAAAATTGGCACATGATTGACTATATTTCTCAAAAACACATAAACAACAAATATATAAGAAAATGTCCACCATCATTAGTGATCAGAGAAATGCAAATCAAAATTGCAATAAAATGTGATTCTGGGTACAAAGGCCATGATTTAAAAGTCACCAAGGCCAAACTGAACAAATAAATACTGGTAAAGAGTCGAGAAAAACAAGTTCTCATTGCTGTGGCAGGAATGTAAAATAGTTCTGCCTCTGTGGAAATCAGTGAGAAGGTTCCTCTCAGAACTAAAATAGAACTTCCGCGTGACTCGGCCTCTCACCTCCTGCACAGGCACCTGGAGGAAATGCAATCAGCACAAGCGACACCTGCATGCCTGTGTTTACTGTGGGACGATTATTGGCCACTGAAGTGCGGAGTCAGTAGACTGGTGGCCAGCATGAACATGGCACATACACATGGTGGGCACTAGTCAGCTATTATGCAGCCAAATGGATGGGTCCAGAGGAGAGTGTATTGAACAGAATGAGCCAGATACAGAGTGAGACACGGACTGCATGCTCATCCTTTCTTACGTGGGTGGCAGAAGGTAAAACACGGTCCTGAATCTGGCATCGTGAGTCCTGGGGGAGGCAGGTAAAAGGAAGGCTGGATTTGATCAGTGGATAATGAGTGCATGTGTTCAGATACCACACTGAACCTCATTAGTATGTATAATAAATACATGTTAATGAAAAATGTTATAAACAACTTAAAAAGATCTCTATTTTTACAACAGCCATGTTAAGTTTTCTGTGAATATCTCCTTCTGGCAGTTCAAGATGTAGCTCAGAGATGTCAAGTGACAATCTAAAAGCCACACAGCTGGGAAGCAGCAGGCTTTAGAATCCAGATCCATCTGTCCCTTGGGTGCAGGGGGTGGGATACACCTCCAGAGACATAGGATTTTTTTTCCTCCGGGACATCTGGTAGAGAGACCCAGCAGACCCCAGCAGCCCACCCATGAGTGACCCAGCAGTGGTCAGTGCTGTGGATGGTGGGGCATGGAGAAGCAGC
>LOEQ01000416.1:229522-248682 GCA_001685075.1 Bramus lutescens | reverse complement strand
AAAGGCTGGGGGTCTTGAGTGCCAGGCCCCACTCTGTCTGCAAGGCAGGGCAAGGAGCTGGGCCAGTAGCCCCAGGCCCAGGTCAAGCCTTTGCTTGCTTCAGCAGCCTGGCATCCAAGCAGAGGCCCCTCATGAGCTCCTGGCAAGAAGATGTGGAAGGAGAGGCCAAAGGGGAGAGATGGGAGGAGGCCAGACCCTATAATGAACCATGTTCTTTATTTATCACAGGAACCTTAATGGGGCCTTGCCAGGAATGGATGGACATGACTTCTCGGTGCCTCCTCTGCTGCCCACTGCCACTGCCACACACACACCAGGAGTTCACAGCTGGAACAAAGGAAACAAGGCAGGGGACACAAGCTTAGGACAATGTCAGAGGCCCTGAGCCAGCTTCCTTAGGTTCCACTGTTAGTGCCTGTGTGATCTTAATCAAGTGGCACCTTTTCAGACCTCAGTTTCCTCGTCTGTCATATGAATGACATCGCCTTGCTCATAAAAGCTGATGTCAAATTCCCCGTGGGGCTAACAGTTTGGCCTCCATTAAATGGAGCAGGTAGAAGTCAGGGACATTGGCTTCCAGAGAACATGAATGGTGTCTTACCTAGAGCCGAGGACGTGGCTGTTTTCTAAAGAGAGAAGCATAGCGTGGATCTAGAGGAGAAAGAACGGGGCCCATCACGGGGGCTCCAGGGTAAACATCTCTCCAGGCCGACTTCTTTGAACTGACAGAAGTCAAATCGTGTAACAGAGGGAAAGAGTTTGTCTAGTAATTCCCAATGGCGAAGCAGGATAATCCAGGCTTAATAAAAGCCCCTTGGATGGGGAAGGGCAGTTGCATTTGTGAGGACAAAGCCTATTTAGATGGCACTTTGAGTCAACATTCTCTGCAGTAGCTGCCCTCTCATCTGGGGGATGCCAATTAAAGAAAGTTGAAGAATATGCCTGTGCAAAGGATCCCAACCACACTGGTAGTGAGGGCGGGGCTTGGAGGCAAATGAAATTGCTATGGTGCACACCTTTGATCCCAGCACTCTGGAGGCAGAAGCAGGTGAATCTGTAAGTTCCAGGCTATCCTGGTCTACATAGAGAGACCCTGTCTCCAACTCTACTGCCATTTCCTTCCCATCACCTTCCCCATAAACAGATGATGATGGGGGTGTAGAGGAGGGGAGTCACAGCTGAGCCCAGCACCACCCTGGAAATGCAACCTTGTGTTCACAGTGCGCTGGCCTTGGAGCTAGGTCTAAGGCAGTGTGGAAGCTTTCCCCTGCACCCTCCCCCACCTGCCAGCAGGCATGTTACCTGGTGGGTGGGAGCTGAGGAAGGATGAGAAAGGGCACCTGGCATGGCTGGAATGCAAACCAACAATGAGCCTGGCAAAAGATGGGCTCAGATCCGTGCGCTGATGGAGGGGGTGTAAAGTATGGAAATAAGATTATACCACTGAGCTGTCTCCTGGGAAGATGGTGGCTAATTAGATGCCTCACGGCAGGCAAGCCAGTCTTCTAACCATAGGCAGTCTTCCACCTTGGATTGTGAACCTCAGCCACACACCAGGCTTGATGGCCAGCAGCACAGCCATCTCTAAGAACACTGGTGGTCACCAGGTCACTGCTCATAGGGCACCTCCCAGGGACCACATTTGTACCCATCAGCTGGTAAGCCAACCATGGAACACAGTGAGTTCCAGTTCAGCCAAGGCTACATAGTAAGACCCTGCTTTAACAACACCAAATGCCCCGAGAGAGTCAGGAGGTGGACAGTGGCCCCAAGGCTGCCCCCAAAGAAGGCGAGGAGTTTAGTGGAGATGCCCCTGACAGCCTACAAAGACTAAGAAAGGGAGAAACTTGCCGGGGAAAACAGGGTCTTCAGCTGTAGGAGGGGTGGCATGCGTGACTGAAGATGAGGGAAAGGAGAAGGCTATGGGGCTGTACCAGGGGAGGTGCTGAGGCGCAGGCTGAACCACGGAACAGCAGATACAGGTTTCAGGTCACACAGATGCCTTCTAAACAGGAACTCACCCAGGCCCTTCTCTGCCTCTTCCTAACAGGCCTGTCTGGCCGCCCTCTTCCTGCCCCAGTTGAAAGCTCAGTCCCCCACTCTCCAGAATGGTTCTGAAGATGGGAACGGGAGGAAGAGAGGGCACGGAATGAATCCTCTGAGGCCGAGTGCACTTGTGTGTTTATGCATGTATGTTTAAGTGTAAGCATGTCAGAGCAATCACTGGCATCAAACACGGTCTGAAGCCACTTCTGCCTTCTGGGAGACGCAGCTCAGTTCCAATGAGTATTTCTTACATAGTTTCTTGATAATTGTTATTCTTTGTCTAGGAAAAAGGCTTCAAGCGCCTCCTGGGGTGCTGGTCTGGAAGCAGAGGAGAAATAAGACAGCTCTGTTGCTTTGCCTCAAAGGAGACTTGGGCTTGGTTCCCTGGCAGCTCCCTGAGGCTTGATGAGGGACGGCTGGGGGTGGAGCTGAGGCCAGGGTGGGTGGTGGAGCAAGGGGATTTGATGAGGGGTGAGGGTGGGAGCTCTGAGGTAGAGCAGGGAGCCCCAGACCAAGAAGGCCCCTACAGATTAGGAGCACATGGCTGTCCTACCATCTTATATTTCAGCAAAGGTTGGTAGTCTCAAGATCTTTGTGTTAGGGTGTACTTTGGAGCAAAGATGGATGCAGCCTCCCCATTTCCCATTCATGGGGAAGAACATAATGCTCACTGACTCTGCCCCTGCCTTGGGAGGCCAGCTTTCCTGCTGCTTAGCTGTGAAGCCCTTCCTGACTGTGACAGGGAGCACCAAAGACCTGGAGCTGGGACAAGGCAAGAAGGGAGGTGGGGGCAACCCAAGAGGATCTCCCTGGACCTGGGGCAAGTACTAGCACTGTATGCCATGAACTTGCTCTGATCTCACATGCACAGCTTCTATTTAGACTTCTCATGACCCTCCCTGTAGGAGTCACCATCAACTCTCCTTGGCAGACAAGGAGACGGAAGCTCAGGCTAAGAACCGGTCTCACCCCCGTGGCTTAGGGGTGAGCTGCATCCGAGGGCCCTTCCTGCTCTCCCCATCACTCTCAGTCGGCACAGACCAAGGCTCAGGATGGCCTACGCTCTCTAGCCCACTTGGGTTGTCCGCTAGGAAGTCGTGGAATGAAGCTGGGTGTACGAGGCTGTGGCAAGGGGGGCTGGAGAAGCCAGCGGGGTTGGCGATACATGAGTCGCCATCCCGGATAGTCTAGACCGTGCGTCCACACGTTAATCCCAGCAAATTGACAACAACAAGAGTGGGGAGGGGCCCAGAGACACCTGCAACTCATTTTCCAACTTGGGGAATGGACCCAGTTAAATGGCCGGGGCATGGTGGGCTTTGTGCACAGAACTGCAGCTTATGTGGCCGGTGGCTGGTGAGTGTCCTTCAGCCAGGAACCCCCCCTCCCCTTTCACAGTTTATACAGCAGCTCCAAAGCCAATAGACACACAGTCCTTTGTTTTATTATTATTATTACTACTTTATTTATATAGACGTTTCACCTGAATGTATGTTTGGGCTCCCAGTAGGCGCCAGCGGAGGCCAGCAGAGGGTGTTGGATTCTCTGAAATCAGCAGTATAGACAGTTATGAGTCACTAGGTGGGTGCTGAGAATTGAAACCAGGTCCTCTGGAAGAGCAGCCAGTGCTCTGAATCACTGAGCTGTCTCTCCAGGCCCAGACAGATCTTTTGACAGTCAGTGACTACTACATGCCTGACTAGTCACATGTTCTTTAAATGTTCCATTAGCACCCAGGGCCTGCTACACGTCTGGCCACGTAGTCACTTGACACCACGTGTGGTGTATGTTACACTCCCCATCATCTATCATCTCATTTAACCTCCATAACCATTTATGAGCTTGGCATTATTCCCATTTTACAATCCGCGGAGCAGAGCCAAATGGCTTAAGTTACTTTCCCAGGGACACAGAGGCTAGGTTCTTAATCATTACAGGATCCCATCTGAGCCTCTGTAATCTTCCTGGGAGAAAACATGGCACAGAGGATGAGCACTTGAGAACAGACACTGAAAGGCAGATATGAAGGAGTCAGCTGCACAGGAGTGTCACTGTGGGTATGTGTCTGGACACCCAAGACTGCATGGTGGAGCTGTGTGTGTGTGTGTGTGTGTGTGTGTGCTGTTCTTTCTGCTCCCTTTCCTCCTATGCTGACCCCTCATCTCTAGATAAAGCAGCCATCTCTCCTGGCCCAGAGGATCATCCTTCTCATTGCCCCCTTCCACACAGAGATGCCCCCGTCTCAGTATCCTCCAGAGGACACCTAATGCTTCCTTCAAGAGAGCTGATGTCCCAACCTAACCCTGGTCCCATCTCTATGCCAGTTGAGGGCTGCTCACTCTAGCCCAGCACATGACCAGACAGAGGCTCTACCCACTGCTGCTTTTGGAGACAAAGAAGAGATCATCCATGCATCCAGCAAGCACGTGGGTATTTATTATTCATCCACTGTGTTCAAATTGCCATTCCAGGTACTTGTTTGCATACAAAAATAAAAACAGACAAAATACATGCCTTTATAAGACAAAATGATAACAGTAAATATAATTAAATAGCAAGGTGAGTGGAATGATGATGGAGAGAGAGAGAGACAGACAGACAGACTCTCTCTCTCTCTCTCTCTCTCTCTCTCAGAGAGAGACAGAGAGAGAGAGAGAGCCCTCAGGCCATCACATAGGTGACTACTTGTCAAGACCTGATGGAGAGAATTAGCCAGAGGAATGGCTGGGTCAGGGCAGTGCCGGGGAGGAAGTCAGGTCCTACAGGAGTCCAAAGCCTGCCTGTGGACTTAGGTGCAGGGAGGGGGTGGAAGGTCCTAATCTGTCAACTTGAAAGTATATATAGACTCCTAAAGAGACAAGCCTCTGGGCATGCTTATGAAGAATTATATAGATTAGGTTGAGGCAGGAAGACCTGTGTGGAATAAAAAGAAGAAAGTGCACTAAATAGTAGGGTTTGTGGATCTCTGATCCTGCTACAGGTGCCGCTGGCCTCCCCACCACCATGGACCATACTCTCAGACTATGAGCCAAAAGCAACCCTTCCTTAAGGTGCGTTCATCAGGGTATTTTATCAGAACAACAGGGAAGGGATTTAACACGGTCTTCCTCCCAGACGATTGTTCTGCAGCCTTGGGTTTAGGTCTCCACCACAGCTGGCTCTGAAGGGGACTCTTCGCCTAGGTGGCACCCTAGCTGCTCTCCATCGGCTTCGTGTTGTAGCAGCCATGTCTCCTCTTCTGCATCCCACCCACTGTCTGGAAGCCAGATAGAGAGGGGCTTCTTGCTTCCTGTGACTCCCCGTCTCAACCCCTGGGCAGAAGTTCCCGGACAGAAGCCCATGTCTACCTTGTTTAGGATAGAAACTGCACAGCCCAGAGCAGTGTTTGGTGTGTGGCAGAGCACTTGAGGCAGAGCTTCGAGCAGCACCCCCACTCCCAGTTCTCAGGCAGCACCCCTCCCTCCCAGCCAGTCCCTTGATTGCCAGCACACCCCACAGTGTTGAACTCCAGGGAGCCTGGAGCCTCTTAGGGAGGCAAATGGATGGATTTTCTCTCTGGTTCCCCTACTGCAGCACTCCACCATACTGCAGTGCCCCCTTCCCACCCAGCACTCAGGAAAATGGAATCTGAACATAAAATCAAGTCACAGTAAGCAGGAGTATGTGTGAAAGTTGAGTTCCCCCCTCCCCACCCCCACCTCCCAGGCAATCCATAAACACAGCTGCTAGTTCCCTAGAAGTGTGTTGCAGTGCACTATGGTCCCTGCAGAAAGTCCCCCACTACTCAGAGACCTCAGGGAAACAGGAGGGAGAATAACACGGGATCTGCAGACATGCAATGTCAGCACTGTGCCTCCCAGGAGACGTCTGCAGAAGACTGCTGGACCTGACTTACAGGTGAGGACCCGGCTTGTGACCCTGGCTCAGGATTTCATGATTAGCATTGTGACAAACCAGAGCTCAGCCTCAGATAGGCCTGGTGCGGAGACCCATGCTCTTTTTCCATTTCTGCTCTAACCCTTTGTCCTTAACTCAGCATAGAAACCTGTTCCAAGGGATGAGAGGAATCAATAACAGAACACGAGGACGATCAGGAGCCAATCCCCACAGGGTGGTATTGGCCTAGAGACCTCGCTGTACTTAGGCCAGAGGAGCTGTCCCGGGCCAGCACTGCCCAGGCATGAGCAGTCCGCACTTAGGTCCAGGGCCATGTGAGGACAGGTCTGTCCTTCCTACCATGGAGAACACTTGAGGTCAGCCTGGGTCCAGCTCTCTGGGTGCTTCCCAGGGAGCCTCCATCTGTTTGCCTCCCAGATATCCCCTGCCCAGCTCACATTCATCTCCCAGGACCAAGTGTCCTCCAGGAGTCCCAATGACAGAGCAAGGAAGAGTTTACAGGTATCTCAGCAACCTTGGGAGAGGGGTGTGCTGGTGTCCAGGCATGCAAACATATTTAACGTCCACAGGAAAGAGCGAGCCCCTGGCTACTAGTAGGCAATTAGCTCATAGACATATACACACTCACAAACACACTCTCTCTCACACACACATATACACTTACAGATACACACACACAGATGCTCACATATATATACACACATTCTCTCTCTCTCACAATATACTTATACACATACTCACAGACACACACACCTACACACATATACTTACACACAGACATGCACACACATACTCTCCATACTCACAGACACATGCACACTCACACAGACACACACACACCACATGCATATACACACACTCACACAGCGAAAGTGGTTATTTTTGAACACTGATAAGAGGCAGGCCCACATTCAAATGAAAACATGAATTTGACACTAGGTACCCCAGGCTTCTGGACTCTGCTGGGAGATTTGCCTAAGTGTGGATATTCAATCCACAGGGCTGTATTTTGCAGGTGAAAAATGCGAAAAGAACAAAATCAACATGCCATTTTTCCCATGCTGGACTGCTTGTAAAAATGCTTCAACCTAAAGCAATGAGAGAAACAGCACCTGGTTTCCAGGGTGAGGACTGGGGCAGAGGGCGAGGTCCTCAGCAGCAGAGAGCAGAGACAGGTAGCTTGTCTGAGGGCCAAATAGCTTTTTCATGCTGAAAACCTAAAGAGCCCATCCAATTGGCTGCCTCTTAACTAACTGCAGGGCCCGGCCAGCACAACACAGGCCCTCCATAAGCCAGAGGCCAAAATGAAGCTTCTAGCTCCATTCTTACCAAGAGGGCTCACACCACTGTCCTGCAACCCTAGCTGCCCCCTTTGAGGTCGATTCACTATAGCTCAGAAGTGGCTTGCCAAGTACAGTCACGTGAAATGTGGATAACAACAGCAGCCACAAGCCAGAGCTCACCAGCACAGCCATGCTATGCAGTGTGAGGGTTTGACACATCTGATTTCCACAATAATCACGTGTCCAGGGAGAGCATACCCATTATACAGGTGAGGACATAGAAGCCCAGTGGAACTAAGTTTCCCTCAATTAGTTAGTGCATAATTAGTCCGTGTTGGAGTTTGAATATGAATGCAAAGCCGTTATATAATAATCATATAATTATTAAATAGGTTATAGCAAATGCAACCAACATATAACGTATTTTTCACTTTTCCTTTTGCATGTGTTTGTGTGGTGTGTGTGTGTGTGTGTGATTGCAAGCATCCATGTTAACATGCAGAAACTAGAAGAGGATGTGTCCTGCCTAGCTACTCTCCCAAGGCTGGTAGCCAGCAAGCCCCAGGGATCCTCCTGTCTCTGCCCCTACACTTCAGGCACTACAGCCATGCCTGGCTCATTATGTGGGTCCTGGGTCTAACTCAGATCCTCATGTTTGCACAGAAAGCTTCCACCCACTGAGCCACCTACCCAGCTGACATGTTTACAGCTATCATGATGCTTGCTGTTGAGTGAAGTCTGATGGGCTTGAGTGAGGCTGGTCATGTTGCATCTGTTGTCGGGAAGCAGATAATGTTGGTGTGAAGCTTATTTTCCACTTTTTAGCTCAGTCCGTGACCTCGATCTGTGGGACAGTGGTGCCCAGACTCAGGGTGTGGCTTCCGTGTGCAATCAAACCTCTTTGAAAATTTGTAGACAAGCCCATAGGTGTGTCTCCTAGATGACTCTAAATCCCTTCACATTGCCTCACCCTCATTTCGATCCTTCCTCATTCGACTTTCTTCTCCATACTCATCAGCATCTCATAGTAACTTCAACATTGTACGCTTCCTTAAATTGTTTTTGGAATAGAATCGTATTACAAAGAAAAAAAAGAGAAGATGTGAGTTGATCTAATGCATATAAAATAAGATTTATTTCAAGGAACCCAGCCTAGCCTCCAAACTCAAATCTAACTCATCCTGGAGTTCCCCCCCACCACATCCCTGAGGGCAGGACAGCTACCAGATGAAGGGCCGCCATGGTCTGCCATTCCTCTGTCCTTCAGGTGACAAAACTTCAAGCAGCAGCTCTAGGGTCTGGGTTGGCTGCGCTGATGGACTCCCCCCCACCAAGTCTTGGTACTTTCCCTGCCCTCTCTCTTACTGTGAAACTGAGACTTGACTTAACCCTGACCTGCAGCACTGTGGGGACAGTGGTGGGACTTTGGACTGTGTAACAGCTCACTAGGAGCAAGCTGGTATCTCTGCTGACTTCATGCAGTCCTGGCTCAATGTTTACATCTCAGTGCTAGTGTTTTGTAGACAGACTCCTTTCCCCTGGATCATGGAGGGCAAGCACCAGCGGGCTCTTTGAGAGCAGAGGTTCATGTGGTAGTGAAGAATTGGTTTTCTAAAGAATAGATTGTCCAACTGGCTCTAGACAATGAAAGCCAATGCCATCATGCTGAGGGCAGTGCTTAGATTCAGCAAAGCACTGGAGTGCAAGATATCAAGACATGCCTCTGCCCTCACAAACCAAGGATGTCAAGAAGGATGCCATCAGCAACCACCTACTGAGGCACCAGACAGATGACTGTAGGTCATCATTCATGTTGTGGGCTAATAATGACCATAGAGTACCACTCATGTTGTGGGCTTATGATGACCATAGGGTACCATCTCATCCATGTTGCAAGCTAATAACAACAATAGGGTACCACCTCATCCATGTTGCGGGCTAATGATGACCATAGGGTACCACCTCGTTCATGCTGTGGGATAATGATGACCGTAGGGTACCACCTCATTCATGTTACAGGCTTATGATGACTGTAGGGTACCACCTCATTCATGTTGTGGGATAATGATGACTGTAGGGTACCACCTTATTCATGTTGTGGGATAATGATTACTGTAGGGTATCACCTCATTCATGTTGTGGGATAATGATGACTGTAGGGTACCACCTCATTCATGTTGTGGGCTTATGATGACCATAGGGTACCACCTCATTCATGTTACAGGCTTATGATGACCGTAGGGTACCACCTCATTCATGTTATAGGCTTATGATGACCATAGGGTACCACCTCATTCATGTTACAGGCTTATGATGACCGTAGGGTACCACCTCATTCATGTTGTGGGATTATGATGACTGTAGGGTACCACCTCATTCATGTTGTGGTATTATGATGACCGTAGGGTGCCACCTCATTTATGTTACAGGCTTACGATGACTGTAGGGTACCACCTCATTCATGTTGTGGGATAATGATGACCGTAGGGTACCACCTCATTCATGTTATAGGCTTATGAAGACCGTAGGGTACTACCTCATTCATGTTGTGGGATAATGATGACTGTAGGGTACCACCTCATTCATGTTGCAGGCTTATCCAACACTGCTCTAATGGCCCCCATCCCTTTCTTCTCTCCCTCCTTTCACCTGTTGTCCATCTCTCTCCCTAATCTGTGTTTCTACAGATGCCTTCCTCTCTTGATCCTTTCTGAATTCACTCTCAAGTCTCAGCTTCAACCTTGTTTGAGTCTTTATATTTATTTATTATTTTTTTGGTTACCTTTTAGTATTAAGGCAAACAGCTAAAATACGCCTGTGTCTACCTTCACTCA
This sequence comes from Bramus lutescens, assembly GCA_001685075.1. Taxonomy (NCBI): domain Eukaryota; kingdom Metazoa; phylum Chordata; class Mammalia; order Rodentia; family Cricetidae; genus Bramus; species Bramus lutescens. Next base: position 238,622 of record LOEQ01000416.1, on the reverse strand, counting down.
ATGTACCATGGTGTCCTCTACTTTATAAAAGGCTTGGGATGATGTGGGTAAGAAAAATAATGCCATCCTTAGAAGTGTATGTGACCTGATGGCCTAACCCCCATTGAATAGGCCAATTTGCACAACAAGGGTAATCTTACTGATAAAATTAAGAACCTTCAGAGGAGGACAGGTTCTAAATCAACTGGTGGGCCCGATGTCATCACAATAGCCTTAAAGATGGAAGAGGGGAGCACAAGAGAAGAGGGGCTGAAGTCTCTGTGAGGGGGCTGTGATCAGATCCCAGGGGTGGTAGGATGGACCGTGAGTCAAGGAATGCTAGAGGCCTGACATGTAGTGAGAGATGAGGAAACAGATCCTCCCAGAGCTTCTGGCTGGCTGCTCTGGGCTTTCAACTAGATATAAGATGCCCAGAGCTGGGGAACTGCACTGTGTGTCTAGGGAGTCTTTGTCCAGGCAGGACTGAAATGTGGGACAATGACTAGGGAGGAATGATCTACTCTCTATATGTCCGAAGGCAACATCCAGAAAATAGGCTGCTGGCCTGAAGGAAGGATGGAAGATGGAGGAAGGTGTAGGAAGGTGGAACATCCTCATACACGGTGGCTGTTCTTCCCTAGTGGTTGTGGCATTACAGCCATCATTGTTCCCTGACATTAGACTCCAGCTTCTTCCACCTTTCAACGTGAACCCAACACCACTGAGTCTCCAGGGAAACCGTTCTCCAGCATCTCTCAGCTTTTCTAGAGTATAGATGGTGATTATAGTGTAAGGCAGGCTAGAAAACATCCTTCTGCGAGTGTGTGTGTGTATGCGTGTGTGTGTGTATGCATGTGTGTGTGTGTGTGTGTGAGAGAGAGAGACAGAGACAGAGACAGAGACAGAGACAGAGACAGAGACTGAGACTGAGAAAGAGACACAGTTTTCTTTTGGTTCTGTCCCATTACCCAACACAAGGCTTTAGGAGGAACATAGCCTGCTAGCAAGCACCTTGACTTTGGACTCTGACCTTGAAAAGACAATACATTTGCATGGTTTTCAGCCAGAGTTGGTGGCAATCTGTTACCATAGCAATAGGAAAATGGATACAGCAGGCTTTGGTGGGGGCAGGGGGAAGCAGGGAGAAAACCTTGTTTCTTACAGATGACATTTTTCTAATGTGGATAAGGCTGGACTTCCTGGGAGTGGATATGCATATGAGTGCGTGTGTGTTTATGAGTGTGTGTGTGTGTGTGTGTGTGTGTGTGTGTATGTAGGGGGGAAGACTTGCTTATATACGACATCTTAAGCATTTTTAAAGATTTATGTTATTTTATGTGCTTGAGTGTTTGACCTGCATGTATGTCTGTGTATCACACGCATGCTTGCTGCCAGTGAAGGTCAGAAGAGGCCTGGATCCCTGGAACTGGAGTTAAAGATGGTTGTGAAGTATTACATAGATATCTGCTGGGAACTGAACCTGGGTCCTCTTCAAGAGCAATAAGTAGTCTTTCTTAACTGACAAGTCACCTCTCCAGAACCAACATACATCTTTTGTCCTCCAGAGTATGGCTAACTCAGGATACATTTGTTCAAGGCATGTGGACACTTGCATTTCTCTTGACCTCCTGCAGGGTGGGCTTGGTCTGCAAGGCCCTCCTTTGGGAGCATTGGGGCAGCACTGTGGCCATGTGCTTCTGAGCACTGCACTGCAGTGGGCTCTGCTTATTAAAGTGCCAGCTACTGTACTTTGTTGGTCATCTGGCACCCTGTGCAGGAGAGGGCATGCTGGGAAAGGAGAGGCAGAAGCAGTGGTCCCAAGGTATCCTCATACGGGAACAGTTCAAGCATGAATTCTGTTCAAAGGACCCACGATTTGATGAAACAGAGAGCTCTGAAGTATCCCAAACAGGCTGTTTGGGCATGGGGGTGGGAATGCATGTCCAGGGTTGACATACAGGATGGAACTTGCATGTCAGAGAAGAAAGACCTACTCTGAATGGGATGACAACATTCAACAAATGGGCTGGTGTCCAAGTGGAAAGAAGATGAAGGAAGGCAGTGTCTACGGACTTAGGTTTAGCTTGAACTCTGATTCCTATTGACTGAGCAACTGTACTTGGGACTGCTTTCCTCTCCATCTGTCCAATGGGAGAATGCACAGGTCTGGCTATAGAAGGTGTGTGTGTGTGTGTGTGTGTGTGTGTGTGTGTACTCCTGGGATCAAAGGAAGCCAGTATCATGTGTCTGGCTCCTGGGTTGGGTGAAAATGAGACTAACAGAGCTGGACTAGTGTGCTTGGTCAGTCGTCTTGTTAGAGTCTCCTGAAAGGTTTCCAAAGGCGTGGAACATCTCCGTGGCTGTTACTGAATCTTTTCCAAGCACTGATTAGACACCTGGAATAGAGTTTGCTTCTCAAATTCTGCTCCACGGTGCTGTTTTTCTTGTCCCCACAAAAGCAGCTGTGAGCCCAGCTCTAGCCATTTCACAGCCCCTTAGGCTGACAAGGAAGAGCTAAGGGCAGCCATCAAGAGATACCTGTGGCATGCTTCCTCTGGGGCGGGAACACAGCCAGCAGATGGGTAGGGAGCCCCGACGCCCTGCTCATCTTCCCACTGCCGCCTCAGATGATGCGGGGAACCAGGGCATCTCCCTACCATGAGCACAGTGTGATACTGCCTCCCCAGAGCTCTGGATGGTGAGAGAGCAGAATCGTCCCTAGACCGGGCTGAGTAGGCTTAGGGAGGCTAGGGCTGGCCATACTGTGTTTCTTCTGAGCCCAGAGGGCTCCCGAGTTAGGCAAAGAAGCCATCTGGGAAGTTAGGACTTGGCGTTGCAGCCATGCTCAGGTTCCAGATTTTGGAACTGAAAACACTTTAGGATTCCAATGTTTGAGATAATGGCTACTCAACCTGCGTGACTCCAGGGCCTCAGGGTCAGAGGAGGGTTAAAGGCAGCAGCACAAGTGATATTGTGACAAGCTCCTGGCACACAGTAATATGTGCTATCCAATATGCTTTCAAATGGAGAAAAAATAACAAATAAGCTCCATCTATACAGGGGCTTGACAGCCAAACAAAGGAGTCTGGCTTGGGCTGCCAGGAAGCCCGGGCACAGATTGTTTCTAACTCTGTAATCAAGCAAACTCCTCCCAGGGATCTCTGCTTTATTGCCTCCAGGCAACTCTGAGTTCCTCAATGGAACTCAGATAAAATTATAGTATTCAAAATCAGCTCCGGATACAGACCTCTTGCTAGTTCACATGAATCTTTTCCCTCAGTCCACACTGGTCTGCCACCACAGGGCCTCTACACTTCCGGAACACTTGGCCCGCTCTGTCTACTGTTGGACCCCAAGAGGGGCTGCCCTGGAATGCACAGTAAGATAGCATTCAGGATCCCCCTGAGTCAATAGGACCACACTTAAGTCTTGCCCATGCCTCTAATACCCCAAATCTGATGACACCAAGAAAGACACCTGTCTGAGGGAGCCTTCACAGAAGACTTAGAAAAGGCAGTTCCTCTTTAGAAGCATCGGCAGAAGCAGGATGTCTGGGTTTACAGCAGGACACCTTTTTCCCCCCATTCCTGCCCTCACATTCTCCCTCTCTCAGCTAAGCAGAGCCTGAGCTAACAGCTCGGAGTCTTACGCAGCTGCGCAGTATGCAGCACATGACTGAGTTACATAGGGCCGTAGGGCCCTGGGATGACTAAGTATTTGCCTGAATCACTGACAGGTGCATCTTGCCAGGTGACAGGGAATGGGCCAGCATAATGCCTGAATGCTAACACACCCCCTTCATGTGGTTGAAACAGGATCTCACTCTGTAGACCAGGCTAGTTTTGAACTTATAGCAATCCTCCTGCCTTAGCCTCCCAAGCACTGGGATGGTAGGCATGAGCTGCTGCATTCAGCAAATTTTCTTTTTCTAAGATAATATTTTTAACAGATTTGGGGTCCAGAAATACACATTTCTTTCACTGTAATATACATGCTCTAAGGAGTTAGAAATAATGACTGAATTTCAGGCTCGCTGCAGGACTCTTCCTTGCCTGGCCTCAAGAGAGAGGCTTCCTTTGCTGGCCTTGATTTCTTAGCCTGTAAAATGGGGGCTACAGGTGCCTGCCTTAAACGGCTTCTAGGAATTGCAAAGGCGTTTCCCCTCTAAGCTCTTAGGCCCACATTCCCACCCCAGATCCACAGCTCATCCCTGGAAATCACAACCCACACTGTCTTCTCTAGGAGTCCCTTCTGACAGTCTCATAGTCAACATGCAAGCCATTCACAAATCCTCTCAACTCGACATACAACACAATCTGAATCAGGCCATGTCTAACACCCCACACTACCCCAGCTAAAGTCACTGCCATCCTTTGTCCTGACCATGACAGTGGGCCCCTGCCACTCTCCCCTTGAGGACCCACATATCTTCCGTGCACAGGCAAGTGGAGTCAGATGAAGACAGTCAAGTTCTGTCAGGTTATGTTTCCTCTCTCCTTAAAATCCAGACGCTCTCCCCCTTGACATCCATCGCTCTCAGAGTGAAACCAAGGTCTTACTCAGGCGTTCAAGAGCCCTGTTTGATGTGATCTGCTCTACTTCCCTTTTGACATGGCCTATTCAGGGCTTCTGTTCCTCAGTGTGTGTTCTCTGACCCTCACCTGCAGCTACATGCTGGAGCAACATCTGTCCTGTGCTTATGCCTCTCCATTAGTGCAAGGTAACAGCATGGTGCTGGCTGAACTCCCAGCAGGTGCCAGCTACTGCCAGGTGCTGACCTGTTGAACGTCAGAACCACCCCATAATATTGTGCACCATTTGGCAGGAATGCAAGCTGAAACTCCGGGAGGCTAGGGAGTGTGGCCAGGTCACAAAGTTACCTGGGAATCCAGTGCTTCTGTGTACATGATGCCAGCAGCCTCCCTCAAAGACTTTGGGGGACAAGGAGGTTGGTCCCCATGGAGCTGGGGAGATGGCTGAGTTAATACTGCTGATGATTATTTGGTCCTTCGCTGACATTGTTAGAGAAGTTGGTCATCAGATGATATGACATCTGATGTCTCCTTCTGGCCTTACCCAGAGATCACACACTAGCAGTGACAGTGTCCTTTTGCCTGGGGATGTAGTCACCAACATCCTCTTAGAGAGGGGATGCTCATATAAACAAGGCACACCACAACTGGGCCTTCTCCTGCCCAACCTCACTCTCCATTCCTTCTCAGTGTTTCCCATAGGTACTTCCCAACAGGCCACGCACACATTCTACAGTGTCACCATTAATTTTCATTGTGGATCTGGCAATTTAGGATCACCTAGGAAACCTCCATCTGGACTGGAAGAAAAAGGGGGCCAACAGAGCCCCAGTATTAACCTCTCTGCTGCATGGCTGCAGGCACAATGTAAACAGGCCATCGCTATGTCTTCCCACCAAGATGGACTCCTTAAACCTTGAGTCAAGATAAACTTTCCTCAATTGGCTTTTGTCAGGGTTATTTTACTACAGCAATAGGCAAGATAAATCCACTCAGGGTCTGAGTGGGAGAGCTCAAAACAGAGGTAGGAGACAGTCATTCTGGAGAATGTGGAAGGAAGGACAGAGTCTGGATGGAGGCTTGAGGTGATGCTGGATAGATTGCCAGCAAGGAGCTGGGGGGAGACTGAGTGCACTATCCTAAGGGGGAGGGACATGTCTGAGCAACTGCAGGGTCAGGCCAGATCTCCACACACTGTTCTCAGACAGCCCACATTTCACCTGACACTTCAAAAAGACTGGCCAGCAAGGGGAGGCTGGCCAGTGCCCTGCAGTGCATCACACAAGTGCTTGCAACTCTGGCCATGAGCACAGAAAAAAACACTAAGACAATCCCTTGTCTAAGTAACTCAGGGACAGTTCTACTAGACAGGTTTCTGATTCTGCCCTGTCAGCTCCTCTCCTCAAAACCACGCTCATTTGCTAGTTTGTTTGTTTGTTTGTTTAATCTCATGCCCTTTGCTCCTTCAAAGGACCCTTTGTGTGGGGGATGGAGTCGGGCATTTTTGCATTGTGGATGTGATTTTTCCTAATGAACTTCCAAACACAGAGGAACTCGGCTTTAGAACAGTAAGACGACATTGTGGTTTGGCCCACTGGAGGAAATGAACAGGAGGTAAGAAGGGAAACATGAGAAAGGATGGATTTTTGTCAGCAGGCTACTCCAGCCAAATGGTTTGTATGTCACTGGAAAGGATTCTCAGGGGAAAGAGACCAAAGACTATAGTGAGGGAAAAATAAAAGTCTTGGCTTAGCAGTAAGCAGTTCTTCCTTTAACAAGCTGTCATGAGGGAAGGGGAACAGGACACTGTGGAGGACCAGGAGCTGGCTGGGATGATGGCAAAGAGGACTTTGTCCCCTCCAAATCAGCATACCCAGAATTAGAATCTCTAATTAGGCTCAAGTGTTTTCCTGCCACCCCATTCAATGCAGAATGGCTGATAACAGAAGCCACCAGCTAATGCCAACCAGCTGGTCCAAACAAGAGAAGCTTTCTGAGAAGACAGTTGAGCAAAATAAAACTGACCAAAACCCAAAAAATGTCATTCAGACATTCAGAATCACAGATCCACAGATGAAGTCAGGAGGCTGTGGTCAGGTACGTCCCATGAGTGACAGGTTACCCAGAGGATATGCCTGACTGTGGAGAGATGCTGGGAGGGACGTGTTGAGCTCTTGACACCCACAGGCTAATTGGCCTTGGTAAATTACTCGACTCTTCTGCATATTTGAATTTGCTTATATGCAAATAAGCATTTAAACAGTTGTAATAAATAAGAAAAAAAAGAGTAATAAATAAGCTGGGTGGTGGTGGCACACACCTTTAATCCCAGAACTTGAGAGGCAGAGGTAGGTGGACCTCTGTGAGTTCGAGGCCAACCTGTTCTACAAAGTGAGTTCCAGGACAGCTAGGGCTACAAAGAGAAACCCTGTCTCAAAACAGCAGCAGCAATAATAATAATAGATGTAAACTACCCTAAAGAAAACCTCACCTATATAGTGAGTAACCAACACTTGTCAGCTCTAACGACTAACCAAGTCAGTGGACAACTGGTCAAACCCACACCAGTCCCCACCGAGAACAGAACAGAACAGAGATAAACAAAAAAAGCAAACAAAGTTTCATGAAAGTGGGTCAAACTAAAGAGGTACTCCCTGGAGCTAGGATGCCATTGCTACTTCCAACAAAACAGGCATCCGTCTTATCTGTGGGCAGCCTCTGAGTAACATGGATGGTCTACAGGCTCAGTGTGAACTCCAAGGCCCGAGCGGCATTCCAAAGCTACCTTTTCTTTAGAGAAAGTCCTCATGGAACCTTTAGTCAGAAGTGCAGCTGAGGCGGGGACTCGTCTCTGGTATAGGAGACTACACAAGCTCTCCCCTCCCTCCAAAGCGGTCCTTGCATCCGGCTGTGCCTGGCGTTGTCAGTGGGTGGTGACTCTGCCTTTTCATGGGTCAGTGGCTGGGGCCTGGCCCAGTTTGTAGCTAGAAGCTGGCATCCCTGTGACCTGCTAGTCAGTAGCATGCCTTCACCGCCAGCTCAGGACAGAGACCAGGGTTCTTCCCTGCAGAAATGTCTTCATGCATGAGAATGGCCACTGCCAGGCCCCCTCATCTCAGGCTGACACACATGCCCCTGCTGAAACCACAGTCCCTGCAAACATTCCTCCTGTGCCCTGGAACTCCAGTTCTTTCCATTAAAGATGCCTGCTTGGGTAGACTTCTGGGGCTTGGGAATAAAACCAGAAATAACACACACAAAGACAAACGGCCACTATCAGTAATTATTTCTGAAGTAACAAGTGACTAATTGGGACTTACTGTTATTAAAAACCTCTACTGCAGGCAGTAATTAAACTGCAGTTAATGAGAAGTTCCACACAGGCTTTGCAGTTGACACAGGACTGTCCCCTCATCTCCTTCAGAGGGATCTGAGGCTGGAGGAAGGAGGCAGAAGGTGTCTTTGTGGCCTCAAAAGGTATCTGTCATGTTGGAGATTTCCGTGTGGAAGTCAGTGTGACTAGTGCTAGTCGGGCAACACAGTGTGAGAATCTCAGGGTACATGGAGTCTCTGCATGAGAATCCCAGGGTACACAGGGTCTCTGCATGAGAATCCCAGGGTACATGGGTCTCTGCATGGGAATCCCAGGGTACACGGGGTCTCTGGATGAGAATCCCAGGGTACACGGGCCTCTGCATGAGAATCCCAGGGTACATGGGTCTCTGCATGAGAATCCCAGGGTACACGGGGTCTCTAGATGAGAATCCCAGGGGTACATGGGGTCTCTGGATGAGAACCCAGGGGTACATGGGGCCCTTGGATGTGACTTCCAGGGTACGTGGTGCCTCTATACGAGAATCCCAGGGTACACGGTGCCTCTGAATGAGAACCCCAGGAGTATAACAGCCTGTGAACTGGTGGCCATTCCTCCCAGGATCCTGATATGACATCTGAGGGACACCATCAGGACCATGGGGAAAGAGCCCAGCTGACTCTCAGGAATGGCTTCACTGCATGCTTATTTAATCTTCTCTTCCTGGCTGCCCAGATGAGAAGGATGTGACATCATCCATGGAGACTCATCTGACTGCTGAACCTAGCGAAGGAAGGCTTGGGGTCATGCTCCTGCAAGCAGTAATGTCATGTGAGGTGAGCATTGGGTCCAGGAGCCACACTGGGTTGGCATTTCCTAGCTGCCTAGAGATCTTGTCAAGTTCCAAAAACATTCCGTGCCTCCACGTCTGCATCCTGGAATGGAGTGGCCAGCAGAATCTAGTGAGGGTGCTGTCAAAGACTACATCCCAATGGGCAGGTCTCCTCATGATGTGTGGTACGTAGTAAGTTCCTCCTAAAGGTCACTTCTGGTTCTAGGTGCCATTCAGCTCTGCTCAGAGGTAGTCCTGAGGTTTGGACTTCTCTGTATGATCATGGCCGAGATTTTACAATAGTAAAAACTACAGAGGTCTCAGCAAACAGTGTCTGTCAGCTTGTGTCCCTGGGGAAGGGGCAGACAAACCCAGCAGGCTGGCTCCACGCAGAGGCCACTGCCCTGGTGTCCGGGGCAGTGGGAGGCTGGCCAAGCTCCCAGA
>LOEQ01000416.1:209228-229492 GCA_001685075.1 Bramus lutescens | reverse complement strand
TGGAGCACAGAGCCATTGCCTCACCAGCTTGTAATGAGCCAAGTCTCCATCCTGATTAGGGGAACAATCCCCACACAGAAAGACTCTGGGGAAGGAAGTGACAGCATCGTGGGGACAGGGCATAACCTCACCTTCCAAAGAGGCACTGGCTTCTGAGGAGCTGGTGATGCGAAAGACATAGTTCAAGATGGTGCCTGTCACCAGGGAGGAGGCAGATTAGATCTCACTGGGGCAAATCCGGGTCACAATGGGAGACACAAGAGCCAGCCCAGGGCTCTGTGGGAGCCTAGGAGGCAGTGCCTGGAACTGCCAGTTTGCAAAGAAGTTTGAGCAAAGGAGATCAGCTTCTCTGGGCTCCTGCCAGGTCCCCATCCCAATGCCATCTCAGGACAACATCCCCACCATCAACATTGTCCTACAGGCAGTGCAAGAGCCCCGCCTCTGCCAGCACCATGGCGTGCATCCATGATTGGATCAGGGAAACAGCTGAGGGGGGTGACTAATGCCACTTTAAAAATAGCATGACTTCAAAATGAGGAAATGTCAAGAGGGCATTGCACGTGAGGAGGGTGTGTATTGTTTTGTGGAAGTGTTAATTCCTTAATGTGTGTGCAACTGTGTTTAGGAGATGGATTTTAGTATCCAATGTATTTTTTATGGAGGATTATGGTTTAACAAAACTCTCAAAAGCCCTGAAGTAGAGGCCTAGACTCTCAAATGAGACTGGCTGTGGAACCTTTACCAGTGGTCAGTTTCTCTGGGCCTCAGTTTACTCATCTGTAAGTTGGGGATAATGATAGTATCTGTGTGTAGAGTAAACAACATTGTGACATGGAGATGCTGGCACCCATGTCTCCTGAGCCAGTTAAGCCTTGTGGACAGCTCAGGTTTTCTGTGCCATCTTTCCTGAGTATGCAAACACCCTCAGCTTACGTACAAGGTGAGGTCCAGGGGACAGTCAAATGCCATGTACCACTTCCTTCCTCAACTTCCTCATCTGCCAGACTGAGGTGATCCTAATTCAAATCCTCTGCATGGGTTACATGGCGGTTAGAAAAGAATATGCATAAATGCTCGAACTGGGAAAGGACTCCTGTCTGGCACATATAGAGGACTTCCAAACAGCACATAAAAAGTTTGACAAGCAATCCACTCAGAGGATAGGCAAAGACACAGAGACATTTCACCACTAACGATACATAGATAGCCAATAAGCAGAAAAACTGGTTCAGAAGCACAGCTACTAGGGAAATAAGACCCCAATGTGGTGCCACTGCACACCTGTCAGAACAGCTAAGGTGAAAGCTCGTGACAAGAAGCACTACCCTTCTGCTGGGAGACAGGTTAACTTATTCTCCAAAAACTAAATCAGTGTGTAACCCAGCAATCCCCCCCCGCACCAGGCATTCCTCCTCGTGAAACCAAGACTTATATTCACATAAAGAATATGTACAAACGTTGATAGCAGCTTTCCATATTATAACCAAATGCAGAGACAAGCCAGATGACCGGCGGCGAAAGCATGTGGGTGGTCCAGAGTCCTTCCATATCTGAAGGTCCTCATCCCCCAGATTTAGCCAACTGTATGCTGGAAATGTTCAAGGGCGGGGGGATGTTTATATTGTATGAGTTTTTCCTTGTCGTTATGCCTTAAGTAGTACAGTATAACACTTCCTTGCTTAGCAATCATGTTATATTAATTAGGTATCATAAATCACGCAGAGATTATTTGAAGGATAAAGGAAACAGCAGCAGGCTAGAGGCAGTTACTATACCATTTTCTATAAGGGATTTGTTCTAATCTCATTTCTGTTGCTGTGATACCATATTCTGACAGAAAGCACCTTAAGGGGGAAAGTGTTTATTCATTTTATGACCCCAAATTGCGGACCCTCATATATGGGTGTGAAGGGAGGGGCTCAAACTGTTAGTCACAGCACACCCTTGGTCAAAAGCAAAGAGAAATAAATGCATGCAGGCCTACTGGATTGCTTGATGACACAATTCAGGACCCCTCTGCTTAGGGAATGGTGCCACACACAAGACATGATCTCTCACACACACATGCCCACAGGCCAGCCGGATCCACACAATCCTTATTAAGACTCTTTCTTGTGATCCTAAATTGTGTTTTTCTGCTTATTGACAGTAAACAATGATCAGCACAGAATTTGAACTTCTGCAGAGATTGATGTCTGAGAGTGATCTTGCACCAATCCCTTGGGCTTTGATATTGGGGGATGATAGTCTGTCTATGGACCAGTATTGAGCAGAAACAGAGGAGAACGGATTATTGATCTTCAACTTGAATGAATCTTGGGCATTCTGTTGAGTGGAAAAGGTCGGTATTGAAAGGTCACACATTGACATTCTACTTAGTCATGTGGAAAAGACCAGCGTTTTCAGATGGAAGGTATACTGTGGTTGCCAGCAGAGGAAGAGGGGAAGGGAAGTGGGGTGTGATACTAGATGGATGGCACAGGGCAGCCCTGTGGGGATGGAGGTGTTTTGTCATGTTGCTGTTCGCACAGTTCTAGTAGATGACAATATGACAGAGAAGCATACCCACATGCTAGACCACCATCAGTGTTCTGGTCTTACTGTGGTCTCTACTTCTGTGAGCTGTAACCAGTGGAGAATGCTGGGAGAAAGGCACATGAGATTTCTCTGAACTATTTTTTTCAGCCTCTTGCACAATTAATCCCAACACTTTCAAAAGCGTTCTGAATGAACTGTCTGGAAAGAGCTCAGAGCAGAGCTCACGTGAGCCCTGAGTCAATATCCATGCTCGTTCCTATTTCAGTTTCATTGCTACTTTATACAGGGTCACAATACAGCTATAAAAAAGGGGGCTTGGTTTCTCTCTCTGGGGTGGGACACAGTCCTGTTAGACAAACAACCAAGGTTCACATACCCAAGAAGGCTTAGGAATCAAAACACCATGCATTGTGCTGCAGAGACAAGAAACCTGAAAACCTTTGCCCTCTCCGAGCTTCCTGACACAAAAGCTTTCTGACATAGCTTTCTGAGCTTTGGGATAATATGAGATTCAGCTGAAATTCAAGGAGACTGTCACTTGCTCTGTGTGAGCTCCGAGAGAAGACAGGTCAAAACTTTTAACCCAGGAGACCAGGAAACTTCCTGGAAGAGAGAGGGCATTAGGAACTGATCAGGAGACCTTGTAGGAGTTTGGCTGCCCTGGATGGTGGCATTGCTGCAGGCACCAGGACCATGACCCAAGGAGTGAGATGGAGATAGTGCCAAGGCCAAGGTGTCTGGGAAGGCAGCAGTGTGTGACGAGAGGAAGAAAGTTGGAGGTGGTTGGTGATGGGGGGTTGGCTATGCCAATGTTTCAATATATCTCCAAAGTTCATGTTCTAGAAACTTAGCCTTGGTGTGGCAGTGTTGGGAGGTGGCGCTGGAGGCGACTAGGTCAGGAGAAAGAGCCTGGACTGAGAGTGTCTCAGGAGTGGGTTAGCTGCTGTGAGAAGTCAGCTTGTTTACCTCCCCACTCCTGTCTTCCCTTGCCTTTCAACTTCCTACCACACACAGCAGGGCACTACTAGCTCTCACAGCCAGGCTCTTGGACTCCCCAGACTCCAGGATCGTGAGCTAGATAAATCCTTCTGTGTTTTTTTTTAAAAAAAAAAATCACTCAGCCTCCGATACTGTGTTAAAGTAGTAGAACACAGGCCAGAACAGGCTTGTCCACTGTAGTCTCCGGTGCCTGCCTTGGGAGGTGAGCGGCTAGTGTCTGAAATGTAGATGCAGTGAGGTTGCTGGGATACAGCAAGAGGCTAGCTGCCTGTTTGGGTTGAAGAGCTAAGCAGAGCTCTACAGTGGGTCCTGGGTCCCAGAAGCAAGAAGATCTTCCCTCCCAGGACCGTTAAGAACCTTTAAGCTTTCTAAGAGGTTTCCTGAGGCTCCCCAGCAGATTCTAAAGGCAAACATGGAGTTTTGTGGGTTTGAGAACATTGAGCATCCATCTTTCAACCCTAGGTCCCAATCTGTCAGACCTTATTTATTGATTGTGCGGTCAGGTCAAGGTCACTGTTGAATATAACTTGGAGTTGGCTACATAGAGGGCCAGATTCGACTCTGTCCCAGAGGCTCCAGACAAAACAATAAGCACGGCCCCTCCTGCAGCGGGAGAGGCGAGCTTGGTGGACAGCACACAGCACAATGGCAGAGCCTGCCCTTCTGGAGACAAGGGGAGAAGACACCAGCCTGGGCTGTAGACAATCAATACATCTGCATGGCCTCTCTTGAAAACAGAAATGAAGCCTCATTCTGAAGGAGGCTAGTCTCCAGTGGCCGTGTCCATGGGAACCCAGGTAATGCTTGCCATAGCAAATGCATTGCAGTGGTGACTTTGAGACCCCTCATAGATTTGTCTGGTCTATGAGTGAAAATTCAACAATGGTACAACTTCATGACTTGGAATATGTAAAAAAAATAGCCAAATTTTTCTATGGTTCAACTTCAAGGGTCTTAAAGTGAATTATTTGAAGAAACTAGCACCCAAGGACTCTAGGTGCATACTTCTGAAATGTGGCACCAGTATCTCCAGGTAGAGGTGGAGAAGCCAGAGGGCAGCTAAGCCAGAGGGAAAATCCTGCAGGTGGCTATGGACACAGAATGGCTTCTTTTGGGAAGGGCAGCTACTCATGTCAATCTCGATTCAGACTTTGGAGAAAATATGTGACTCCATTGGCAGTGGAGTGAATCACACCTCAGAAAACTCCTTCAAGACTGATGGACCTGAAAGATGGCAGAGGTGGCACCTGATGGGTCCTGGCTCTTTGCAGTCTGGACTGCTACTTGGGCAGTCCCTCACTGCAGCTACTGTGGATTGCTTCTGTCTGACTGTCCCCTCGGGCCTGGCTCAGCTGATGCTAGGAAAATGGATTTTGCCTTGAAAAGGAGCTTTTCCAGATATGCGCTCAAGCTTTAGAGAGGAAGAATCGGATTAGAAAGAGCAACTGTCAGGGATATTGAAGACACTCTGAGATAACTGCTTGAAAGCCGAGCTTTCTGAATGAACTCTGAAGGTTCGCGAGTGCCCCCGGAGAAGGAATGCCCCCTAAGCTTCTTCAGCACTACTCCCGTTTGGGTGTGAGATGTCCCCCACAGGTCACATGTGTGAACACTTGGTCCACAGAGCTGGTGGCACTGTTTAGGGAGACTGTAGAGCCTGTGTGGCAGAGCCCATCTGGAGGAAGAAGCTTGCTGGGGAGAAGTCTTGAGGTGTATAGCTGACTTGGGATCCTTTCTCTGTTCTGCTGAGATGTGAGAAGTGTGGGGGGTTCCTAGCCAGAAGCTCCCACTGCCAGAGAGTCCTGTGACAGGCTGTACACCTTCACAGGGTGGGCCAAGATAAACCCATCTTTCCTCAGCCTTGCCAGCAAGAAGAAAAGCAACTAGTGCCTCATCCAGCACTACTTACAACAACAGAACACATTTCACCAGAAGCTTTGAGCCTTTGTTATGGGCCAAGTGGGTTAAAAGTGTTTCCCACAGTTTATCTCATCTAATGCTGAAGCAGCTCTGAGAGGGAGGCACTGTGGTCATTCCATTCTACAGAGGAGGAAGCCGGATAGAGGTGAAGGGAGCAAATCCTATGCACAATTGGATGGGTAGCGACGGATCCCAGCCTTGAACCCAGCCAGCCCCTAGCCTGTGGGATTTACTATACAGTAGCAAGGAAACTTAGAGAAACACAGACTTGCCCAGCTCCCACAGTGGGGTCTGAGCAGGGTTCAGGCTGGCACCCAGCCTCCCTATTCTCCTGCCCCCAGCTGCCTCTTCCTCATGATCTACCCCTCCCCTCACTCCTCCATCCTTCAATGCGCCTTCTGGAACCTAGTCACAGTGTCTTTAAATAGACAGTCCGTGGTACCGAGCATCTGTGCTCCCACACTGAGCGCAGCAGGAGACTGCTGTGATGGCTTCCCTGCTCAGGACTCTCGATCTCTATGGAGTGGGGACACTCTCGGCCTGGAGCCGCATTTCCAAGTCCCAGCTATGGAAGTTGAGGCCCTTCAGTCTGTCCTTCCTGTCTATCCAGCCCCACCTGTATGTACACTTGCTAATACAGATGAGGAAGACCATGCGCCTTTGTTTGTGCTATTCCCTGGACCAGGAATTCCTGCTTTATGGGCCTGGCACACTCCTCAGGGCCCCAACATCCCTAGCATCCCTTCTAAGGCAGAATCAGTCCCACCCTCCCTCCACAGCACAGCACAGCACAGATGGCTAACTGTGTCACGGACTGACTCCACTTCTCTGATTGGCATTCAGGTGCCAATCACTTTTACTTTACAAAAATCAAGTACACTCCCTAAGTCAGGCTTCTGACTAATTTGGAAGTATTTCTCATTTCTGAAAATGCTGCTATTGAGCTCACTGGGTGTTTTAAATTCATTTCCTCTCATGCCCAGGATGTATAGGTCCTTTCTCTCCCTCCCAACTGTGAGTCTGTGTGGATTGGAAGCCATAACCCCAAGCAAGCGGCACAGAGGAGGCCCAGAGATGGACCAGTTGAGAGATGAGAGAGAACTGGTCCCTGGGGGTGGTACTCTTTGTGTCCAGGACTCCGTAAGAGGCACCATAAAGGGAAGGAGAGCCGCCTGTCATTTGCCTGCGGTGTTCCTGCCTATCCTCATGACTACAGGCCTCTCAGCCTGTCTTAGCTGGCACAGCTGAACAGAAAGNGGGGATTCCAGCTTACATCCCCCCGTGCTCTGCCCCCACTGCTGGATTTCCCTCTCAGAAGTTGCTACAGCTGCTACGGTCTAGCTAGGCCTTTGTTCCCAGGAATCCTTTAACCCCAAGAGCATTTTCCAACACAGTTTGCCTTCTCCTGGCCTTTCTTATACTGGCTCTGGCCAGTGCCAAGAACCCTCTGTCTATACTGGCTGTCACTTGCTAGGCTACTTCCTTGGCCTCATCCACAACTGCGGTCTATGGAAACACAAGATAATCTAGCATGTTCTGTGTGACTTTACTCAGCATTTCCTGTCTCGTCCATGCAAACACTGCTCCCTTTGGAAGCCAGCTCTGGGCTGCCATGATCAGGTATCTTGGCTCATGGACTAGTTTCTTGTTTTGGTATTGATTTTTGCTACTGTAGATCTAGATGTTCTCTGAGGAGCTTCTCATAAGGAATCGTATGGAGGCTTCGATCCCAAACCCCTAAGTCAGAACGGCTTAGAGAGTCTCACGTTTCATTCATTCAGTCACTCACTCATTCATTTGTTCACCCATCTATCTATTCAGTGCTTTAGGATCTCAGTAGCCTTACTTAGGCTGTCCTCAGACTTGCCAAGTAGCTGACTCTGGTCTTCAACTCCTCAGCTTTCTGCTTCTACCTCCCAAGTGCCACCACATCCCACTTACAACATTTAAACTGTTCTTCAGTAAAAGCAACTTATTCGATGGACATGTAACTAAAAGGGCCTAGACAGAGGGATGAGACTTGGACTCAGTTCAACAGGCACACCTTAGAATTGGCCTGGAATTTGAGGCAAGGGAATAGGACTGAGATGCTAGAGAGCCAGCCACTCAGTCTTTATACACATATTTACTGAGCGCCTACTGTGCGCTTAACACTATAGGCTGGAGGGGCACAGACGGAGGTATTGCCAACCTTTATATAGAAGTACATGCTACACCCATTGTCTGTCTACCACCCTGTTTAACCTCTATGGCATCTGTTTGGGTCCATTTGTTGTCCTATAGGTAGCAGTCCTTCAAGACCCCTGTTCTCCTTTCTTAGTGTATTGGAGTTTGGGACTGAAGGAGCCTGGATTTCTGAATCAGTGGGTGGAGGAGGCAGTCCACCAAGAAAAGTCAGCCTTGGACTATGGTGGGAATGAGAACTATGTTCCTTTGCACTGGAATCTGGATGGATTCTGGGCTTTCTGGGCTACAGAACTGCCCAATAACCTAACTAACACACGCTTTGTGACACCAGGCTTTTTGGCACACCTGTCTAGCACATCTTCGTGGCTCCATTGCCTGCCTTTAGAGAGAGCTCCTGCAGCCAGGGAGGTAGCTCTGTGAGTGAAATACTTGCTGTGTGTTCTTCCCCCTTCCCCAGCATTCATGTAGAAAGCTGGGTGTGCAGACGTGCTCCTGGAGTCCCAGTGCTGGGGAGACAGAGACAGGTGGATTCGTGGAGCTCACTGGCTGGATGGTCTCGCCAAACCGATGAGGTCCAGGGTCAGTGAGACTGTCTCAAAAATATAGGTAGAGAGTGAGGGCAGTTGAGTGAGAACCTTGTCATCAGCTCTGGCCTGTATGCATGCATGCTTGTGTGTCCTTGCACCCACGTACCCACGCACTGGCATTCCCACCCTCTGTTCTGGAACTTGAGTCCCCTAAGGAACCTTTCACCAGCTGGGGTCAGTCCCACCTCTAAGTTAGATGCTTCCAATTTCTTTTCTCAATTTTTGAGATAGGATCTCGCTTGCCTCCAGCTCATCTTGAACTCATTGTATAAGTAAGAACGGCCTTGAACCACGCCCCTTCTGCTCCTACTTCTCACACGCATGGGCTCACAGGAGTGCACCACTATGCCCAGCTTCATGGAAGACTTTGCTGAGAAGAACCAAAATGGTGCAATAAAACCAATTTTCCAAGTCTGATAGAAAGCCAATACGTGTCTTCCAGATAACCCCAAGCGTTGTCTCCTTCCCAGATCAGTCTAGGCACAGGACAATCCTCTAAGCAGCCAGAAGCCCTTCACCGAGGGGTCAGTATGGAGCAGCCATAGCTTTTTGTGCACAGGTGGAGTAACATCCATTTAACAAGGAGAAATTAGCAAGTAGCAGAAACCCAGCTCCCAGTTGTGTTAACAGCACAAGTCAGTGTGACAAAGAAATGAACAAGGCCTGGTCATAAATTCTCCAGCTCAAGAGCTTCCAAAGTCAGACCATCACCATGAGAACAGTAGACCACAGCTACCCAGTTAGAGCCAGAACCAGGGAAGCACAGGTGTTGGAAGACACGGGTGCCTCCTCAAGCCAGGGGGTTTCTGGGCTTCATTAGTGCAGCAGAGCAGAGGCCGTTCAGTGCTTCCTGTTCTCAACGCAGAGTCCACTGCCGGCCTGCAGTCAGCCAAAATGAACTATTCCCATGCAAACTCAGGAAACCATACCCAAGAGAGGCCAGGTGGAGAGAACAACTTACACTGGCTGCCGTAGGCGCTCACCAAGATCTGGTCCTAAATACACAGCATTATATACACTGCTGCATTTAATCTTTGTCACTACCTACCAGGAAGCTCTGTCTCCCTCCCATCTTCCAGGGAAGGAAGTGAGCTGTGGAGAGGGGAACCCTTATGCTTAAGGGTACGTGGTTCAATGAGTAGCAGGGTCAAGGGTCAATTACACTCAAGTCTGTTATTCTAACACCCAACCTGTGTACAGAGAGTTCAAGGACGCTCATCTTCACTCTGCAGCCATGCGAGCTGTTCTGGGAAGGCCAAGGAGCTAGAGGTCCCACAGGATGGGTCATTGTCAGTAAGGACCAAAAGAGGGGAGCCAGGTCTGGGAAAGAATCGGTTGTTTTCAAGGAGTCAAGGCCTGTTAGACACAACCGGGTGGGTGTACATATGAACTCGGGGAGATTGAGGCAGCTGGTGCAGACTCGGCACAGGTCTGCACCAGATGGGGTCCTAGAGCTGGAAGGGGAAGTAGACACATGCCTCATCTCTAACTTGAAGCTGTCTCCAACTGATTGTCACTTGCAAATGAAAAATTCATTTTCTCCAAGGGAATCTCACTGGGGAAACACACCAGCAGTCAGCACAAAATGAACTCAAAGGAGCTTCTTTGTCTCATAATGTTAAGTTAGGGCATTTTTTTCCATAGACCTTTTGTGTATATATTATGACTTCCAGTTTTGTGTTTTTATGGGATTCCTGTGTGTGTGCATGTGTGTCCTTGTGTCTCTGTCTTTTGTTATTGTTGTTTGTTTGTTTGTTGTACTTTTTCTCTGGCTCTGGCTTCATTTGATTGTTTATGTTATTTTACTCTGAATTGCTTGGTTTACTTTTATCTTATTTTATTATTATTCCTTACATGCCTGCCATTCTCTAAGGAGAGACAGAAAGGGTGTGGATCTGGATGAGAGGGGATGTGGGGAGGAGTAAGGGAAGGATAATATATATATATTAATATATTATACATATTATATATAATATAATATAATCAGAATATATTGTCTGAAAGAAATCTATTTTCAATAAAAGAACATGGTGTTTTAATTATGCTAAATCCTTGTACCTGGCACACTAAGTTATTATACCCATTTGACAGATGAGATGACTGTGGCTCACAGGTAGGAGGTGGTGACTCTACCTCCATAGTCCTTGGACAGAAACTCACTGGACAGCTTGCACATCTACATGAAAATAAGCTTTTCTTCTCAGGATAAATTTCTGATTTGCGAAAATCTTACTTTCTGAGTACACATCTTACTGTTTCTGAGGTTTAAGCCACTGGCTGAGTGATCTTGAGCATGCCCCTGAGCCTCGCAGAGGGGACTTGGTTTTTGTTCTCACAGGACTTGCTAGCCAGGATGGGGTTAGCAGTCTTGTTCCATAGTGGGCCAGTCAGTAGAGATTTCAGATTAGGCAGCCATTTAGACTCTGTTTGGTAATTACACCTGCCAAGGAACCAAAGCAGCCTCAGACAGTGTGAAAAGCAACCCATTGGGCCAGATGTGACCCTATGGTCTCAGGGCCCTGGCTCCAGATCTACAGGGACCAAAATATTACATTCCATGAGAAAATGTTGCAAAGAGAGCAAGCAGGGTCATGGGACTAAGGCTGTAAACCCAGAGGTGGGATTCTAAGTTCAGGCTTCCTGATCTGTCTGGGGTCAATCTCCAGCTCCACTCCTTGGGAAGTTCATGAGCTTCCTGGAAGCTCAGTGATGACTCGCCACACTCTGAGAGCAGCCCCGGCTCTCTGCAGTGGCCTGGGGCAACCTCCAGGTCAGGGAGACTTCCAGCAGCACCGTGCTGGGTCCTTCTCTCAAAAAGGTTGGCATCAGTAGCATCTTCTGGAACTGGGCTGCTGGGACAGCTGCAGCAGCTCTCGCAGCGTTCGCTGATGAAAACCCGGCTCGTGAGTGCTAATTGCACTGCAGATTGGGAGCCTACGCCGCGCTGAGATGAGACTGCTGCTGTGAGCATCTCTCGCAGCCACAAAAGGAAATGCTGGCAATGGTGGCGAGGACTCGGGAGCAGGGCTGGCTGGCAGGGAAGGGCATGCTGGCTGGATTTAACAGCAGGGGGATGAAGCATTCGTTTTATTGTAAAATAGATGTGTATTTGGGAGCAGAAATGCCCTCCCCTGCGGGCATGAAAAGCCTTGAGCTGAACAAAATGCTGCTGATTTCGAGTCTATTTTGGGCGCCTGTCGCTAATCGTGTGTTTCCGAGGCCTGTGCACACGTTGCCTGCTCAAAGAACTGCGCCAACAATGGAAATGGAATGGGGAACGAAGGAACATCCCCTGCTGCCACCATCAGCGTCCCCAAGGCCAGTCAGGCCCAAGACTGCTCCGCTCTTCCCTCCCTAGGTGCCCGCACCTTCCCTGTCCCCATGGTACTTGGTAGGACTGAGTAAGGCTGCCTGCTCTGTGCCAGGAAGCTATTTACAAAGGAAATAACTCTGATAAAAGGGATAAAAATAGCCGGCAAGGATGGAAAACATGTTGTTGAGCGATCCGTTGACACGAGGGGAAATGGAGCTGTGAACAAGATAGGTAGTGACAGACACAGAGGGAGAAGTAGCCAGGCCACGGCAGTGCAGGAGTAGCTGGGACAGGCAGGTAGCAAGAATGGCTCTCGTGGATGTTGAGCCCTAACCTCGGCTGCCTCCAGCTTCTGCTTTCTCTCTGGCCCTAGAAATGTGAAGGAGGGCAGCTGCGGCCCCCTTCCCCTAGGATCCATGTCTGCGGAAGGCAGCATGCGGTATGCAGGAGGACATCAGGTAGAAGCTAGGCTTCGGGAATTCAAGGCTGCCAGTGTACCATCACTCTGTAACCTCGTGACCTTGGACTAGCTGCTTGGGCTTCTCCCAGTCTCTGCTCCTGCAGTAAATATAAGGGCAGCATCACAGCGGCATCGTGGTGCAGTGGGGATGATAATATGAGCGTGCTGTTTGCCAGCACGATGTCAGTTAAGTCATCTGGTCTCTTACAAATCTGAACGGGGGCTTCCTGGGTGCAGGGCCCCTCTGGGATGAAGAACACAGTCTGTTCCAAGATACTGCCACTTCTTAGGGAGAAACGGAGAAGGGAGACACATGCTTAACTGTGTAAGCAGCATCCCACTCCAGTCCCAGCCTTGCTACTTGGGAAGAGGTCTCGTTATGGAATCCACAGAAAACCTCCAAGGCTGGACCAGAGCAGTTGGACCCCCCTCAAGATAAACATGGATTTACAACCAATGCAGGATGGAGAGGGGGAGGGGCAGGGGTGCAGCCCTTACTGGGCACTTGGCCTGTGGCCTCTGAGCAGAGCCTCTTCAAGCAGAGAACAGTGAACAGTTTCAGCACACACCAGTGTTGATTTTGTACCCAGGCTAAGTGGTTTGCCTGATTCTCCTACTTCTCTGCAGGAGGTAAGTGGTTACTGCAGACATACCAGGATTCAGGAACATTCTCAATCTCACTCAATTAGTCGCCAGGCCAAGACTAGGATGAAAGACCTTCCAGTCCTGTCCCACATTCCCCTCTGATGGAAGCGAGCCCTCAGGCTGTCCCAAGGATAACCTGGTCTCGCCTCCCACCCCACCCCAGGGAGTTGGTGGACTGAGCCCTACTGCCTGCCCAAATTGTTCAGACGGTCTGGGCACATCCACCAGCTGCTTGGCCGTTAATTAGCCTGCCACCCCCGGGTGCTGAAAGCAGGGCAAGCGCCTGACTTGGGCCCTTGCCAAGAACCACCCCCACACGAGGGCAAGTGAAGAGCGATGGGCCTTCCAGCCCCACATGAGACCAGCTCAGAAACCACCCAGGGAGGCTTCTTGACAGGCTGGGGGAGGGGAGGACAAAGGTGTCGCTTTCTGTCCTTCCGCTCTGTCACCTGTAGGCTGGTGACAGTGAGCCTCCTCACCCCTCTGAGCTAAAGCACAGGTGGATAGAAATGAAATAGCAAGCAGCAACCAGCGCGGGTTGGCGGGACAGCTTTGTACAGATCAGTGCGCCTCCTGAGGTCACCGGCAGCAGGTAACTTCTAAAATCCAGGGCCATCAGCGAATCCTCTCTCACATGCTACACAGTCCTTGAGACCTACTGTGTGCCTGGGGGTGTTCTGTGCCTGGGGAAAAAGAGGACAGAAGTGTCCACAATCCCTGAGAAACCTTCTAGAAAGGGAGGGGTAGGCAACCAAATAAATAAATGAAAACACGAGTGTCCCCTGAGGAGCTAAGAAGATCCAAATGGGGGGGAGGCTGGGATCTTGAAGGGAGTGCTGCTATGCCCTGAATCCAAAACGGCCCCTGCAAGCTAGAGTTCTAAATGCTTGGTCTCCCTTCAGTGGATGTCGGAACTTCCTCAAAAGGTGCCTCCGAGATATTCATTCTGAGAAGACACCATTGCTCCTGGGGCACAGTGGGGTAGCACAGATGGCCAAAGGCAGCCTACTCACTGGACTGACCCTCATGAAGGTTAGCTCCCAGAACTAGCAAACCATGGAGCCGACAGGGAACAACTGCCCACAGATGCATGGGGCCAGGACGTTGTCTCCTCGTGGCCTTGTTTGTGGCATGCCTTGTCTCTGAGCTTTCTTGAGGATGCTGCCCTGCTCTAGGGTTCTATGCGTGAACGTGTTCTTTCCTTTGCCTGGGTGGTAGCCCTCATCATTCGCTGACATCTGGGTAGCAGCCTCCCTCACTTCTCTCTCGGGCATCACCTCTGTGAGTCCATCCCTGTGTACCCACATTAGTCGTTGTGACATTGTTGGAGCCAGGTTACCCATGGAAACGAAGCAGGAAGACTCCCTTGGGCTCACAGTTTCAGAGGGTTCAGCCCATGTTCCTTGGCCTCATGTTCTTGGGTAACACAAGAATATAGTGGAAGCTGCTCTTCTCATCAGGAGGTGGCCCCAGGGTTATGTACCCCAAGAATCCTTCAGCTAGGCCCCGCCTTCTAAGGTTTCTAAGTCACACTGGGAGCCTCTCACACCATGAGAGGAGCAAGCCTCGGTACCAGAGGATGGCTCAATACAGCCTCTGCCCCATCTTCATCCCCTAGTGTCTGTCATCACTCACTCTCTGAGCATGCAAGGAAAATCCTTGCAACTGTGTGGCTGCTCACTTACAGGCTGCTCCTGATGCAGTCAAGGCGACCAGACTAAAGCTGAGTCCCCTCTCCCCACAACTTTTACAGAAGGCCCGTTTCCAGTGGGGAGGTTACACAGCAGAACGGATGACAGGAAGCCACACTGTTGTGGTTTGGGTGTGAAATGATGCCTGTGTTTGAGCACTTGGTTTGCAGCTGTTTGTGGTGCTCTTTAGGGGGCCTTAGGAGGTGGAACCTCAGTGGAGGAAGGGGGCTTGAAGGAGAGACCCTGAAGGTTCTATAACTAGGCCCCACTTCACGTCCATTTTCTGCCTCCTGAGTATGGGTGCAATGTAACCAAGCCAGCCTCCTGTACCTGCCACCACATCTTCCTTGCCAGAATAGACTATCTCTCTGTAAGTCCCCCCAAAACCCCTTTCTCTTAAGTAGCTTTTGTCAGGGTCTTTGGCTATAGGAAAAACAAAAAACCTAAGTAATACACCTTCCCAGCTACCACCTCTTTATTATGTTACTTTTATACATTGAGATAATGTTCATGCTGCATAAAACTAGCCATTGTAGGATGTTCAGAACATCCACAATGTTGTCCATGAACCACTTTATCTAGTTCAGGGACTTGCACATGTTAGGGAAGTGCTCTGCAGGGCTGTATTGCCAGTCTCTTAGACATTTTTACCATCCCAAAAGGAACCTTGCTACCTATTTAGGAATCAGTTCCCATCTTTGCAACTTAACTTACTTGCCCATCCTGGACATTTCATAGGAACAGACCCACATGGTATGCTATCCCCTATGTTCAGCTTCTCCCCCTACCCCAGCACGTGTTTCTGAGATTCATGCATGTTTCAGCATTTATCAGTACTTTGCTTCTGTTATGCCGGAATACCATTCCATTGAATAGATATACCACATTTTACTTATCCCCTCATTTATGGAGGGACATTTTGGGTAGTCTCCAGCTCTCAGTTACTATGAGTAGTACTTCATGAACATTCATGTTCAATTTTTAAAATATTCAGATATTTTGGGTGTATTGTTAAGATTAAGTTGCTGGACAATATTGTATGTAATTATGTGTCAAAGTTTTTGAGGTACCCTCAGACTCTTCCACAGCAGCTGAACACCTGTAAATCCCCACCAGCACTGTATAAAGGCTCATGTTTCTCCAAATCCTCACCAACATTTGTAATTTTCAGTTTAGAAGCCACAACTGCATGTACAGTGGCTTCTCATTCTGGTCGGGTTTGCTTTTTTCAACTGACTGATGACATCATCCATCATTGCACAGACTCCTTGGCAATTGATGTTTCGACTTCAGAAATACAATTTCTTCTATGAGCAGGCTTCCCACTCTTTCTGTACCTATGCCAGCATGCCGGCATTGCTGCCCTCTTCCTTCTTGATGATGCCCATCCTCGCTGGGTCTAGACCATTTCTCCTCTGGTTTTGATTTGCATTTGATGAGTGATTTTGAACATTAGAAAGGTGTCTAGTACAAATTCTTTGCTCACTTTTGGATTGGTTATTTATTATTCTAGTTTGGCCTTTTTGTCACTGAGATTTTCATATACTGAAGCTCTTTATATAGTGTAGATACTAGACCGTTACCATATATAGGATTTTCAAATACCTTTTTTGTTTGGTGAGTAGCCTTTTGGGGTTCAAAAGTGTTAATTATTCGTAGTCTTTCTGCAACTTGATATGCCATGTTTTGTTGATATTCATGGGAGACCTACCTTTTCCTGAACAGAGATGGAGGGGAGTGGACTTGGAGGGTGGGAAAGGAGGGGAGAGATGGGAGGGAGGGACTGGGAGGAGACGAGGGAGGGGAAACTGCTGCCAGGATGTAAAATAAATAAGTTGATTTTACAAAAACAATGACAACAACAAAAACCAAAGCATTACCATCAGCTGGAAAAGTACAAGCTGCAGAAACCTGCCTGCCCACTCTCAATTTCATAACCTAAGATTTTTAACTTCCTTTTTCTTTTTTCCACGTAGGGCAAGCTTTGTTTATCATAGTTTGTTCTGTCAAATATTTCTAACAGTAGGAAATGTCTCATTTTTCTTCCTATGTATGTGACACAAACTGGAGACACTTGAGGAGGAATCTACCAGATGGGCCATGGAGATGTCTGGAAGGCATTTTTATGATTAATGATTGATGTGGGAGGGCCCAGCCCACTGTGGGTGGTACCACGCCTGGGCAAAGTGGGCCTGAGGTATAGAAAGCGAGCAGAGCCAGCCATGGGAAGTAAACCAATGTGTAGCTTTCTCCATGAACTCAGCTTCGGTTCCTGCCTTCAGGTTCCTGCTTCTGGCTCCTGCCCTGACTCCCTTCAATGATGAATTGTCACCCAGAAGTTGTAGGATAAAATAAATTCTTTCCACATGAAAGTGTTCATCGCTGATGAAATCCAATGTGTGTATTCCTTCTGTAAATTTTGCCACTCTTGCTTTTGATGCCACGTTTCATAATCCACTACTGAATTCTGGATCATGAATGTTTGCCTCCATGGTAGATCCTAAGAGGTTTGTGTGCTATGTTTTACACTGAATCTCTCTGAGGCCTTCTGAAGAAGGAATCACATGATTACCTTCTCCAGCTGGAAACTGAGGGTTAGAACTTTTGAAACATTCCTTTTGATTTTCAATTAACACATTTTTGATTAATGTTTAAAATAATTATATTTTTATTATTTGTGTGTTTGTAAGTGTGTGCATGCTACAGCATGCCTGTAGAGGTCAGAGGACAGCCTATTGAGCTTTCTCCTCCCATCACCTGGGTTCTGGATATTGAACCCAGGTCATCAGGCTTGGCAACAGCATCTTTACCTCCAAAGCCATCTCTCTGGCTCCAATAAATAGTTTTCAAAAAGGCAAAGGACCGAGAAATAACATGGTGGCAGACTGCTTGCCTGGCATTCATAGAGCCCTAGGTTCCATCCCCAGCACTACCAAAAGAAATACAGAAATAAAGCCAGCACATGGTGATTTGCATATGATGAGATGCAGTGTACTACACACACACACACACACACACACACATGCACGCACACACACGCACACACACACACACTCACAATGTGCAGTGATCCTGAAGGGGGCCTGCCACTTCAGATATATGCCATTTCTCTGCAATGGAATATTAAAGCTCACCTCCTACTCCTTGTACCCTGTACGGCCAGTCTTTTCCCTATCCCTCCCCAGTAGCCTTTCTGGGATCCAGTAACTCACTATCCCATCCTCTACTTCTCTGAGGTCCACAATTTGACTTCCTAGACCTGTCTTATTTTACTTTATACATGGTCCTCCAGATTCATCTGTGTTCCTGGAAATGATAGCATTTCAGGTAGCAATTCACTTTATGCCTGAATGCTATTTCATGTTTATAGAAACCACTTTCCTTATCTATCCAATAAAAACTGAGGTCGCATCTACACGAGGCTAAGTAAGATGTGCCATAGTCAGCTCTCAAGTTTAAATGTCTCCTTAACACACAAATTCCATTTCTTGGCTATACCCAGAGGCAGGATGGCTTGGGCCTACATGCTTCCCACTCTTCCTGGACCTGTGCCACCATTACCGTTTTCTTCCTTTTTGACAATACCCATCTTTGCTGGGGCTAGACCATTTCTCCTGTGGTTTTCATTTGAATTTGATGAGTTATTTTGAGCATAATTTTTCTTTCTATTGTATATCCTCTTTTGAGAAATATCTATTTAGGTCATTCTCTCATTTTTAATCAGATAACTTTTTGGCTGTTGAGTTCTTTAAGAGCCTCATAAACCCTGGATATTAACCCCTTACCAGACACAAGTGCCTCCTCCTATTTCCTTTCTGGCCCATTGATTGGCTCTTTTGTTATGAAGAAGCCTTCTGATTTGACAGAATCCATCCATCTGTTTTTGCTTTTGCTACCAGCACTTAAAGCATCCTATTCCCAAATTACTGCTTAGATCAGTGTCCTAAAGCATTTTTCCTCTGTTTCTGCCTGGTAGTTAAGAGCTTGGGATCTTATATTTAAATCTTTTGAGTTGATTTACATATGGCTAGAGACTGGGATCTTGATTCCTTTTCTGCACATGGGTTATCCATTTTCCTGGCACCACTCATTGAAATGGCTTCTTTGATAGTCTGAATATAATTGGTCCCCATAAGCTCATAAAAAGGCACTATTAGGAGGTGCAGCCTTGTTGGAGAAACTGTGTTGCTGTGGGGGCAGGTTTGAGGTTTCTTTTTGCTCAAGCTTCCCTCAGTGTGATTTTCAGAGCATTTCCTGTTGTCTGCAAGATGCAGGACTCTCGCTCGGTTCCTTCTCCAGCACCATGTCTGTCTGCACATGGCCATGTTCCCCACCATGATGATAATGGCCTGAACCTATGAACTGTAAACAAGCAACCACAACTAGATGTTTTCCTTTATAAGAGTTGCTGTAGTCATAGTGTCTCTTCACAGCAACAGAAACCCTAAGAGAGCTTCAGAAGCAGGCACCCTTGCTATCTCTATTGAGGTCAGGACTTGAAGAGAACACACAGTGTCAAACACCAGCCGGGCTTGCTCCTATGCACTAACCTTGGGGCCAGAGATGCTTGTCCTTTTGCTGCCCAGGTCCAGCCTCCTTCTGTCCCCAAGTTCCCTCATTGTCCACAGCATGACGATTTCTCAAAGGGCTAGCCTATTGCAGCACATAGATTCCAGGTGACATTTGCAAGGGTAATCCTGGTGTGTGTGGGTGGGATGGGGGCAGACTGTTAGGTGACAAAGGCTAGCCTAGTTGGCAGGCTCATCCCAAGGGAAAGCTGCCTTTGCCTTCTACTCAACCTGCAGTCAACTTGCGTTCTTGCAACTTTCTACCACAGGAAAGCATGGCAGCGGGGCAAGCTCTGGAAGCCTCTTCATTATTTCCTAGCTTCTCATGCAGTGGAACTTGGGANAGCACGAGGCCTGGCATTAACATCAACAGTCCCTGTCCTCCAAGCTCTCACCTCAGAGAAGCAGTGAGCTGTAATGCTATGCACTCTGAGCTATAGGGAATCTGAGTCTTTGCTCTCAGGCTTGTAAACAGATGCTCACAGCCTGAAGCCTGTTGTGGGCTGTGGGCTGTGGAAATAAGTCTTGTGAACAGCTCCCAAGCCATTAGAGACCAAAGGGAGAGAGAGCTGCTGAAAGGGACCAAAAGGGACACTAAGATGCCAAAGAGGAATGCACATGGAATTACTGGAATTACTTAAAAAAAAGTATCTAGAGTAGCTGGCAGCATGGCCCGGACTGGTGATTTGGAGAGAAAATGTCCCCTGTATGCTTATGTATTTGAATACTTGGTCCCTAGTTGGTGGTGCTGTTTGGGGAGGTTATAAACCTTTAGAGCATGGAGTCTTCCAGAGGAAGTACATCACTAGAGGTGGGCTTTACAGCCTCTTCCTACTTCCTGTTCGCACTCTCTGCTTCCTGCACATAGATGGAAATGTGACCAGCTTGCTTGCGGCTCCTGTGAGGGTGTCATACCATTCCCACCAGGAAGACTCTAACCCTCTGGAACCATAGCCAAAAAACCTCCTTCATTAAGTTGCCTTTTGGTCATGATGTTTTGTCACAGCAAGAGAACAAGTAGCCAATGCACCCAGTCAGAACAGTACTTGCCTTGCAAGTCTGAGACTCTTTCTAGTCCCTAGAACCTATGTCAAAAAAAAAGCCAGGTATGGCCCATGCACCTGTAATCCAGGGCTCAGGAGACTGAGACAGGAGAATCCATGGGGCTCATGAGCCAGTTCAGCTGTACAGCAGCTCCAGGTTCCTCAAGAAACCCTATCTCAAAAATCAGGTAGAGGGCAGCTGAGGAAGGTATCTCTGGCCCCCATTCCAAGCCGCGCCCTCCACCCCCAGGCGCTTCCTCCAACCCCAGCCAAGACCCTCTTACCCCCAACCGCGTCCCCACCCCAAGCCATG
>LOEQ01000416.1:189322-201966 GCA_001685075.1 Bramus lutescens | reverse complement strand
CAATGTGCCTTGCCCTCTCTTAGGATTAGAGGGGGTGGAGTGCGAGGGTGTGTAGAGGGAATGGGAGGAGGAGAGGGAGTGGGAATTTGGATTGGTATTTTTTTTAAAATCTAATTTAAAAAAGACATTAGATAAGAAAAGAATCCCAGAAAAGAAAAGGGGAGAAGCAGAGAGCATGAGAGACGGTGTGGCCCTAGTATAACCTTCACAGGTCCCCGTGATGGTCCCACAGCCTATGGGCTGGCAATGGCTCAGCAGTTAAGAGCACTCACTGCTCTCCCAGAGGACCCAGGGTCAGCCGGGTGGATCTCTGAGTTCTGGACCAACCTGGTCTACAAAGCAAGTCCCAGGAGAGCAGGGCTACACAGAGAAAGCCTGTCTCAACAACGAAAACAACAAAAGAGAACAAAGGACCCAAGGTCAGTTCCTGGCACCCATATTGATGATTCACAACTGTAACTCTTACTCCAGGGTATCTGGTGCCCTTTTCTGGCTTCTGGTAGCACAGGAATACCTGTGGTACATGCACACATGCAAACACACACACACACACACACACACACACACACGCACATGCACGCACACTCAAATACCAATATAAAGTAATACCACAAGCAATTTCCTAAAACGTCAGTCCAACAGGACATTTCTACATCACAGACTCAACCTGTGACACCCAAAGTATCCCAGACTCATTTACTGTGGGAACCCCTTCCCAGGGGAGGTCCATCCATCACAAGGATCAGTGTGACACACCTTCCATCAGGCTCACTTCTCTCACATACAGCCCGTTCCTGCTGCCTGTTGGTACTTGAATGTGCAAGCCCAGACACGGTGACTGGCCCAAGGTCATGTGCTAGCTATTCTTTACTGGTATTTGTGTGGTAGCAGGCTCGCTCTGCACACATTTGGTTTCCCAGAGCGTCTTTTGCCCATCATAGCCATTACACTGTGGAAGATTGCGCCCTGGAAGGTGCTTGGGCCTGGGTGTCGACAGGTATTCTTTCCCCGCTGAGCTATGCAGGTCACCTTTCAGGTGTGCACTTGGCCTGCTCATCATAGAGATGAAGACATTGAGGCTCAGAAAATCTTTGACTTAAACCAAGGCATGCCCTCAGAGCCAAGTCTCAGCCATTCTAGTTCAAAAGTCACATTTTCCTGAAGCTGGGGACAGGTGTCCGTGGCTGTAGAACAGGTACCATAGGACCTTCCAAAGCCTGTGAGCAGTTCTCTGACTTTTCAGAAACATATCCGGGCTTTTTTTCTCCACCTGACTTGGGGGTTTGGGAGCAAAGGAAGTCAACACAGCAAGAACGCAGAGGTGATTTACCACCACCCAATCTGAGCAAAGCCACAACCAGCTTCAACAGAGAGCTAATTAGGAAGTCACCAGATGCAATTTGATGAGGAACAAACTCAATAAAGACAGAGATTCTGTTAGTACCAGGACAGAACAAGAGTGAAGATTGTCAAGGAAGAGCCAGTTGGGGAATAGAGATTCCAGGGGTGGCAGGCAGC
Organism: Bramus lutescens; assembly: GCA_001685075.1. Lineage (NCBI taxonomy): Eukaryota > Metazoa > Chordata > Mammalia > Rodentia > Cricetidae > Bramus > Bramus lutescens. Next base: position 200,448 of record LOEQ01000416.1, on the reverse strand, counting down.
CTCCAGTGGCCTGGCCTCCTGCCCTTCAGGGACAGGATTCTGGCACCATGTAGATTATTGGGAAGGAGCCCTGGGGACTCACCAGGGAGATAGTTTAGGAAAGGGAGAGGGAGGGCTGGAGTCTCCTCTGTGTAACCAGGCCCCTGAGAGCTAGGGGCCTGTCGTGCATGTCTATTAATGACTGCTCCTGGAAGGCTTGCTGATGGGTGGGGCCCCACGGTTCCTCCTGCTGCTCCCTCAGTTACGCTAGCTGACTGGCTGGAGCCAAGAGAGGTAAACACAGACGCACATCCTTGCAGTAAGAGACAGTTCCATATGAACGAGGCTCAACTGATAGCCTCCAACTAATCTGTACTTCTGCAAGGTACACTGGTTAAGATGCCCTTCTCGGACTCCTCCAGGGTTGTTTGGAGGCTCTAGCAGAGAGTGCAGCTACTTCTATAGCATTAAGTGAAGAGTCATCCTGTCCTAGTCAGGAAAGCTGTCTTCTTCCAGGCCGTAGCTTCAGGGTGGACGCACACGCAACAACAAGGGCGGAAGGGGACACCCGCCTAGCCAGATCAGCTGACTCAGTCCTGGTGGTCACGGGGAGACTGTGCAGACAGCTCTCCCTCATGTCCACCATGGTGCTTCTCCACTGGCATCTGTAGTATTCCCATATCGTCTCCATGATGCCTGCTGCTATCACAGGTGTAATGGGGGGCTCAGAAGGGTCCACTGCTTGGCCAAGACCTCATGGCTGATAATGCGGTGTGATAAGAGAATGGCTTTTGCCTTTTGAGATTTTGGACTTAAATAACAGCCCCATCCCTTTCTAGTCATGTGATCCTGTGTCAGAGGGCTCTTGGTCTCTTCAGCTATGATGCTGGGTACACGGATGGGTCCCCTGGGTGCCAGGCTCAGCTCTGATCCACTGCAGGAGCCTGGTTGCAGCACCACTCCCTACAATGACTGCCTTTGCCGGTAAAGGGGGGAATCCCATCTTTCTCGGCCTCAAGCCTGGTCTGACTGTGGAGCTTGCTCTGACTTGGAGAATGGTGAAAGCTGTACCAGCTTCCAACCCAGGAGCTAAAGGCCGGCTCATCCCTCTGCTCTCTTGGAGCTCAGAACCACAGGCAAGATGTCCCACCGCCCTGCCTGGGAGACCGCCACTAGGGCCCCAAGCTGAGGACTTGAATCTGAGGTTGACCTCCTGGTCACCCACCCCATCTGACCTCCCAGCTAGGGTCCACTAAAGACTAAGTTGCCACACCCCTGTCCCTGTCCAAATGGCAGAATCATGAGCTGAAAGGACATTTTTTGAGGGTGCTTGTGCAGCAGTAAATGACATGTTAATTAAATTGTTCTTTGTATCATTACTAAGGGGAAATTGAGGCCCAGAAAGGTTGAGTTACACAATGAATGTTGTGTGGGTTTTAAATAGTAGGCTAACTCCGGGGTGCATACACACAAGCTTGTTATAAGGCCCTTTGTTAAGGACCAGCCACCCTCAGAGTCCCCACAGTGTCCTGGAGGCCCAATTGGTCAGGCAGATTACAGCTCCTCAGTCACACTGACCCAGTGCTGCCCCCACATGGACACTGAGTGTCCCTACTCTCTCAAATTGGCTCATCTGGGCTGCAGGATTCCCATTTGCCTTCAAGAGGACTTAGGTGTAATACTCCTACAGGTTGGAGAGCACACAAAGTCACCAGAGTGCGTGCTGTGGTGTGCCACCCAGACCCCCGAAAGACACAAGCCTTCTCCCTACTCTCTGGTGTTCTAGTCTCTCCCTACAGTTGGCTTGACTAAAGGGGCCTTCTCACCTTGGGTGATGTGGATGGAACATGCCAAAGCAGTCCCTTTGTTAAGCAGAGGACACCGGGCACCTACACTGCCAGACACCAGTTACAAATGCACCACAGCCTACCCTTTCCTGCTTCTCTGTGTCACTGGCTAACCCTTCATAGGTGGTGCCAATGTCCTGTGTGCGAATCTCTATTGCAGAAGCTATTTCTTGGGAAATTCTACTCCAAACAACCATGTATCATTGAAAAGGACATAATAGGGAAATGCCTTAGGACACACACAGACTAGGGCTTTCCGACAGGACTCCAGTTGCTTGGGACATAATGCCAACAATTGACAAACGGGACCTCCGGAAGTGAGAGGACGTCTACACAGCATGACGGGCTAAAGAGACAGCTTTCAGAATACCTTTGCAAGTTGCACATCCAATAGAGGAGAATTAGCTAGAATATGCGAAATCCTCCAGAAACTAAACAAGGATCAGATCAGCCAACAGTAAAGGGGCTAGAGGAGAGGACAGAGCTCTCCAAAGATGAAGCACACATTTGCACTAGACATTAGGAAGAGTGCTCAGCCTTGCTCACCATCAGAGAAATGCGGATGAAAACGACACGGAGACCCTATCAGGTGGCAGATGTCGAGAAAGCAAATGCTAGCAACAACAAACACTGACAAGGACGTGGAATAAGGGGACCCCTTAGACACAGCCGGTGGGAGTGTAAACCAGGCCAGCTTCTACGGGAATCAGTGTGGAAATTCCTTTAAAACCAAAACTAGGGGCTATGGAGATGGCTCGGTGATTAAAGGTGAGTAGTTGCTGTGTACAGGGCCTAAGTTCTGTCCCAGGCATCCACATTGGGCCGCTCACAGCTGCCTGCAGCTCCAGTTCCAGGGATCTGATGCCTCCTTCAGGACCCTGCAGGGGCCTGCATTCATGCGCACACACTCCACATAGATACAACTTTAAGGAAACTAAAAGCAGATCTGCCACGTGTCACAGCCACAGAACTCTTGGGTATTTATCCAAAGGATCCAAACTGACTCGTCCCATAGACAGTTCCACAGCAATGCTTCCTGTCACCCCACGCACAAGCATGAAGCTATGCAACCAGCCTAGGTCTCCAACAACAGGGGATGGCTAAGGAAGTGTGGTTTATATACACAATGGAAGTTATTCCAGCCATAGAGAAGAACACAAGACAACTGGATACAACTGGGGTCATTATAATAGATGAATTCAGCCAGTCTCAGAAAGACAGTGCTTTCTTTCTTACAAGATTCCTAGATTTAATATAGATAAGTAAAGTCATGCATGTAGATAACCAAAGTAAAAGTGCAACTGTATAGGGAACCAGGGGACCTGCCTCGAGGAGCAAAAGGGTGAGGGTGGGGTGTGGGATGAATATACTCCATGCGTATTATATTTGTATATGAAAAATGTCCCTATGGAACAAGCACAGGGTGCAAGGAATAGACATAACAAAAACATTTAAATGACAATAAAATTATCTCAGCATGAAAACAAAATTTAGCAATTCTCTGAAAAAAAAAACTAGTCAAATTAGAATTTAAGACAAACCAGTTCATGTTTATTACAGACATAGTAAGTCTGCTACAAGTAGACTTCACAGCAGCCTCCAGTCTGCAGAAGGTTCCAGTCTCTCACTGGTGCCCCAACACTTATCTACACTATCTCCTGACCTTGAAGGACAAGGTTTTAAAATGAGAAGGAACTCTCAGAGGTTTTCAGTATGAAACTCTCCACCCTCTTTCCTCCTTGCCAAAATCCCAGAAACCCTTGGACTCAGTCAGGCCTTCTGTTTTTATCAGCTGGGCTTTGGAGATAGCCCAGCACACCCGCGGGCTCAGCCTGAACCTGCCAGCAGGGGGCAGCACCACTCTGCGGAATCCCCTCAGGGCTTTGCTGCTCTGGGGGCATGGGATAATTTCCCACTGGCTGGCACCACATTCTGGCTGGCACTGCTTTCAAGTTCCCGCCTGGGAGCACCGGAGTTGTGTTTGCCCTCAGAAGGGGCATGGCTGACCAGCAGGCTAGACTCAATTTGCAGTGCCCAAGAGCACCGGAAATGCTTTCAGAATGGAGACTGAAGCCACTGCATCTCCACCTCAGCGTTTGCTGGACACTGTGGTGTGCTAGAAGACTTTGTCTTTCCTCTCCCACAGCGCTGTGGGGAGCCAGTGTGTGTCTGAAGTAGGCCCTCAGCCTGACTGTCCACGCCTGGGAAAGGAGGATTCAGTAGATTAGGGTGCACTGTCTACCATTTTCCCTTGCACAAGGATTGGTCCAAATTCCAGGAGCTGACTGCTCATGTCTCTCCTGACAACTAAGTTCTTCCCAAGCAGTGAAATTAACAAGTGAGATCTCTCAGTTTGGGTGCATGTGTGGGAAAGGGTTGCTGGCCTCTTGTGTCTCAGACCCCAGGTGCCTGGGTTGAGCTTTCTGGGGGAGACTCTAAGAGGAGAGCCATGTACTGGACAGGAGCTGGTTGTGCATGAGACAGGTGGCCCGCCTGGGTCCCTTCCAGTCATTCATTCAGTGGGCAGGGGCAGCCTTTTTTTTTGCCAAGGGGCATGTCCTTGCATAAATGTTTCCATGAAGAGCATGTGACAGTCACAATGAATACAGGGACCTCAAAACCTAGGGCTCTTTGCTTCTTTTTCTCTCCCCTCCCTTCCTTTTCTCCCCCTCCCTTTCTTATCCTCTCTCCTCCCTTCTGTTCTTGCCTTGGACGTGATAAACAATAGAAGAGAGTTCTCCCTCCACGTTCATTTCATTGTTATAGGCAGAGTGCTCTCAACACCGATACCCCTTCCCTGCCCCCACCCATACAAACACACACACTCACACTGCAGGCGTTCACACTACAGAGCTGGGAAATTCCTCTGTGGGCAGAGCTGTGGCCCGGGAAACAGCCCTTCAGAGACAGCCGTTTTCAGGGGAAGTGCCTCATGGCGTGCTACTGGCCAATGAATGCACAGCTCTTTCAAACAGTGCTGAAGTTGGCTATTTTTTTTAATCTTCCCATTTTCTCTTCCAAACACCAATAATATCTATATCTATATCTATATCATCTATATCTATATCTGAGCCTGAAAAACACTGTGTTCTGCTTATCCTTCATGGCATGAAGCAGTTCCTTCTCGTCCTTGTGGTGAACAGATCTCTGGTCCCAATGGGATTCAGGCTCTGCTATGCCAGGGTGGCCCTAGAAGAGGCTGAGGAGAAGGAGGAAAGCTGAGGGAGAGGAGGAGGGAAGCTGAACAGGGAGGAGAGAAGCTGAGGAGGAAGCAGGCTGAGAGGGAGGAGGGAGGCTGAAGAGGGAGGAGGGAAGCTGAGGAGGAGGAGGGAGGCTGAACACGGAGGAGGGAAGCTGAGGAGGAGGAGGGAGGCTGAAGAGGAGGAGGAGGAGGAGGAGGAAAGTTGAGGGGAGGATGGAGGCTGAGAGGGAAGAGGCAAGCCCAGGCAGAGGAGGGAGACTGGTTGAAAGTCTCAGCCCCAGGCCGACTGAGGCAGGTGCTGGGCCCTTGGTACCCCCAGGCAGGTTGGCACTGCTCCAGTTTTCTAGAGGTTGGGTCAAAGAGAGGCCAAGGGAGGGCCTGAGCCCTCAGTGACTAGGAACTGTGAACTCCCAGGGGGCACCTTGCACCCTCTGGTGGCTCCATCTGCTCCTGGATTTCAGTCACTCTGGCTCTTGCCCTGTCCAGCCCCAGGGAGTGGCAAATGGCCACCCAGCCTTTCTCCAAGCCCTTTCTCGCCACCTGCTCTCCATAGGGTTCTGCTCTGTGCTGCCTTTATCACGATCTGGGCTACTCTAGCTCAGCCGCAGGAGCATGGCCCCTCATCAGTAATTCACTTTTCTTAGTCCACAGACATAGGGTAAAGGACCCGAGGGACTAAGGAGCTCCCAGAATGTGGGGCAGTAGAATCCTGGATCACCATCCTCAGTGGAGGAGAGGGGAGGAAAGGCGAGGAGGGGAGAAAGAGAGGAGAGGGACAAGGGTAAGGAGGACAATAACTCAAACCCAGAATAGTTCTGGAAGTTCGGCGTGCTTCAAGAGAGGAAGGCTGGGTGTTTTGCCACCCGCTGCCTTCCTGCAGAAACAGGAAGCAGGACCCGGCTGGCTTCACAGACTGCTTCACAGTTTCTCGTTCTGTTTTGACAAGACATCTGCTAAAGGTGCTATTCTTAAACCCTGTGTGCAACCTCTTGAGCTCCAGTAGCAGACAACTCGGGAAGCTGAGAAAGTGCACACCTGGTGGGTGCTGAGGTGGGGGGGTGAGGAGATGGGGGAGTGTAGATGTACTTGGTTGACCAGGGACAACCTCCTGAGGCCGCAACACAGCAAAGGGGACTTGCGTGACTCAGGCATGTCCCTTTATAGTAAGGCTAGCTTGGCCTTCAGACACTGCCTCCTAGAGCCTGTTTTCTGGGATCTCTAAGAAGGTCCCTATGGTTCCTCCCCTACGGCATTCACAGTCTGGTTTACATGGGTAGAGAACAAGACTGCGATTCCAAATAAGCCTGCTAGCCCCTCCCCACGTCGTGTTCTTAAGGGCCTCGTGGGTGGTGCTAATCCCTGAGAAGCCATGGGCCATGTGGGAAAGAAAGGAGCTTTCTTTGGAGATGCTTGAAGATGGGGTGGCTGCAGACAATGGTGAATGGATAGGTAGTCTCACTCCCCAAGCGGTCAGGGTTGCATACCAAAGTCTCTGTCCTAGAAGTTACTATGCACCCACCACCTTGGCCCAGTCCATTGACCTCCAGGGGTCTTTCTGCTCCATCAGTGGGGAGGAAGTGGCCAGTACTTCATGAGATTACCAGGAGGAACGAGTGAGGGTTGAATACTAGGCTCTAGCCCAGCCTGCACAGAGTTAGGCGTGTACCCCTTTCCCTGTCCATTCCACTTAGCCAACCGAGAGCCTGGGAGAACGGGGGGTTTCTCAGCCACCGGTTTCCTTCCCAAGGCCAGTTTTATGAAATGCATACTGGAAACAGCAGTGTTCTTCCTTTAGGAACCATTATGTGAATTCCCCTTACTTGTTTCTAGACAGAATCTCTTGTAGGGCCTGGGTTTTTTTTTGGTTGGATTCAGGTCTGAGAACAATCTGACTTGGGGATGGGATAAAAGTCCAGTTCAGTCTACCCTTAAAGTCAGAGCTCCTGTCCAACCTTGTGAGTTCTCCAGGCGGCTGCAAGCTGCCATCTGCGGCAAACCAGAAGGCTGGCCTGATGTCTTGCTGTGCCTCCTTCTCTTGTTGTCCCCAGCAGAAGGGGGAGGGGGACACAGACAGTGGGTACAGAGAAGGATAGATTTCATAGGCATAATAGTATTGTTACCTGCTGGGTTTCTAGTGCCCCCTGTGAGGCTGCTGGCTTCAGGCTTGGGGAGCAGGTTGGGTGCTTGGGTACATACTATGTATCTTTTGGGGCACAGGAAGGGTTGCGGGATAGCCTTTCGCTCCTCTGGGTTGCTGCCTGCATGGCTTGCACGCATTTCTGTGTCTAGAGAGCCCTCAGCTTGTCTGGAAGCCTCCAAGGTGAGTCACCCCCAGTTGGCTCAGCTTGGTCACTGTCACTTTCTGTCTGCACTCTGGCAGATCACTCCCATGGTGCCTGCTTACTTTGCTCTAGAGTTAGAAGTAGCCACATCTGTCAAGGATCTTCATTAGGCAACCCCCAAACTCTACCAATGTCAAGAGACAGTTCAAGCTGAGGGAGGAATGTTAAATATTTCCAAGGGTCCAGCAAATACCCAACCAGTAGTAAGAGGGGACAGTGCCCAGAGTCTTACACTGTAACCCCTGTGGCCTTTGGCCACCTCTTAGCCAGTCTGATGAGGGTAGCCCAGCCCATGTCTTTAGAAAGTAAATATTCATCCTCAGCTTTGGGGACTCGGCCCACATTTTTCAGAAGATAAGAAATGCCCCTCCTGGTGCCATTTAGAAACAAGAGGGTGACTCTTGGTGGTGAAGGGTGAGACCTTAATTGCTCCAGGAAGCAACAATTTAAAGAGAGGTAGATGATCTTTCTTATCTGTGGCCCCAGCTCAGATGTAGGAAAGGAGGAGAAAGCTACCTTAATCCGAAACAGTATCTTGGAGGAGTGTAGACAAACTGGAATGTTTAGCTTGGAGTCGTCACACACACACTCATAATCCAGCACTCAAGAGGCTGAGGTCATAAATTTGAGGTCACCTTGGGCTAAAAATGCAAAATTCTGGAGCCTGTCTTCAAACAACCAACCGCACAGCACAAGCCAGCAACAACAAACCCACAAGCAAAAAGGAGATTGTCTGGAATAGTTTTAACTTTATTACCTGTGATATATATTATCGTGTGATAGCAAGGGCACACATGCTCTGGCCATGAAGAGAAACTGGGGCCCAGAATGATGGGATTCACTGGTTTTGTTTGTTTGCAAAGGAATCTTGACATACAGCTCTGACTGACCTCAAATTTGCTCTGTAACTCAGGCTGGCCTTGAACTTGCACTGATTCTCCTGCCTTTGCCTCTTAAGCACTAATATTACAGGTGTGAGCCATTCTGCATGGCCTCACATGGTTCATAAAGCCCCACTCCTGCAGTGGTAGCCTAGACCATAGCAAGTGATAGTCTGTCTCTTGGCCACAGGGATGGTACCTATAGGATGGAAATGGGTCTTTCTCTCTCCTGGCATACAGGATGGCTTCCTGGAATGAAGCTGGTCACAGAGCAGGGCTCACAAGAGTGCTTGCTGTTGGAGACCAAATGGGCGTCGGAGAGCCAGGTCCTGAGTCCAAAGCCAAGGTCTCCTCGACTAACTGCCTCTGCTACCACAAATGGGCCACTTGCAGCAGGTGGCAGGCTCTTGAGGGCTGAATGTTCCCGTCTCTTACTCAGAGATGACTGACACCCATGCTGACTACCCTTCTCCAGCCCCACAATTTCCTTGTACAACCTACCAAGTTCCAGGCACTGCAGCTTGTATCATCCAGAATACCATTGCTTTGCTTAAAGTGCATTGACCTGGTGCTCAGAAATACCTCAAAAGCCAGTCCCTTCCTTGTATAAAAGTCCATTTGCTGCCTAACACTATCACCAAACCCACCATCACCACCACCACCACCACCACCACCATCATCATTTAAGGATATTTTATTTTTCTCCAAAAGTGAAAATATTGGAGCTAATAAAAATGTACAGGATCTAGGAGTGTGGCTCAGTGGTAGAACACTTGCCTGATAACCACAAGGCCCTGAGTTTGAATTGAACAAATCAAATACAGATAAAAAAGAATGGATGGAATCTTACTTCTTCCCTGGCTCTCCGTCTTCCCCATTGCTTCCTTAATAAAGGATGCCAGGGAAAGGCAACATGGATGGAGGCCTGGGAAGCCAGGAAGTAGCAAAGACAGAAAGTAGCTGGAACCCCCATGCCCCCACCCCGGCACCTGAGTTCCCAGTGTGCAATGTAAGAACTGTTTTAGACACCTGCAACCAATGAAAGGCCTAGAATAGCATGAGGGTGGGAAAAAGAAAGGCTGGCTTCAAAGGATGAATCCAAAGTCTGCAACTAGACAACCCAGGAAGAAGCCGTTTCCTGTCAGCAGCTCTGCATGTCGTGGTCAGGCCTGGCTTTGGTGTGACAGACACTAACATCCATTTGGGGGTGGACACACAAGGATGACAAGCATCCCAGCATCTTTCAGGTTCTGTTTCCATGGATCTACTTCTGGCTTCCATGGGTCTCTGCAATTGCTTTGTAACCTTGTCATCCTGGGTGGCCACGGGTCTCAGCTAACCTGGAGAGGTGACCAGAGTGACGGTGGGATCCTAAACTGTCTTTGCTGCATGAAGGACAGGAAAGCTGCTGTAGGGATCAGCTACGCTAAGGCCAATGCCAACTGAAAGGCAATAGGATGTCTTCCACACGTACTTGCCTCTGACTCTACACCTCCCACTCCAAACACCCAGCTTTTAGAATCTAAGTGTCAGTTATGGCCTGCCTCAGTTAGTCCCCCAGATCCTGAGCTAAGGGTGAGACAGAAGTTCCCCTGATAGAAGCATCTAGAGAGTCTTCATTTATATGTGAGTGAAGGATTGCGCCTGGAATTTCAGAAAGTAAACTGTATTTAAGTTGTAGCTTCTTATGCTAGACACAGAGAGATGGAGGACAAGACAAAGGAGAGACCAAAACAGTGGAGATGGTTAAAGTAATTTTCAGCAGAGAAAGAAAGGGAGAAGAGAAAGAGAGACAGAAAGAGAGCATTCACCTTCTCAAGGCAATTTCAACAATAGAGTCCCCTTCCAAAGGCCTGGGGTGATTAGCACTGGAGTTTAGACACCAGAGTTGGTTTCCAGGGCAACCAACCCCTCCCTCCGGTTCCACGAAGTTACTACCCTCCAGGTGGCTGGGGTGGGGGAGCTGGGCTGCTGCAGAGTTGCTGTGTTGCCCAGCTGCCAGCACTGCTCCTGCCTCGCGGCTCAACCCCTACCACTGTCCTCCACACTGAGGGTGCCAGGATTGCCTTTCTGGGGACCTCCACTATGGAAGGAGATGGACCCTAGCAGCGGGACCCTAGCAGCGAGTTTTACCCTCTGTAGGGTCTCAGTGACCCTGACTCTGACTGAGTTGGGAGGACCCACACGGAAGTCTTTATGGCAGCTCACTTCTAGTTCTGCCCACTTCCAAAGCGGGGGTTTCCTCATCTAACTGTCTCTGCTTTTCTGTCACCATCTCCAGGTGGGCTAGGCGGCAGAGTGCAGTCAGTAGTGAGGAATTCACAGGAGATCCATGTCTTTCAGGGAGCAGGTTCCCTTGAGTGCCCCAGAGTTCAGTAGCGCCTGACCAAGCCTGGTCTGACCTTGATTTTCTCTGTCTATCGAGACAGAATGCAGCTCAGGTCTCAGTAACTGCTTGCAACATTAGCGCAGGAATTGTATCTGGTACTTGAGATTTGAACGTGACCTGTATTGGCACAGCTTTCTACACTGCTACCCCTGAACCCTGTCTTATGCCCTGTGCAGAGGCGTGAGTGCTGCACACACACACACATGCACACACACACATGCATGCACACATAAATACATGCACACACACATACACACATACATGATGAATAATGAATAAAACTGTAATGACATTTTTAAAGGTGTAGGGTATTTAAGGAAGACACCAGACGTCTGCCTTTGGCCTCTGTACACACGTTCATGGCCACATGTACACACACAACCAACAACAACAGCGCAGCGTGTAGTGATTGGGGAGCGGGCCTGCTATTCATCTGGCCCAGCTCCTGCACGGCTAGCTCATACCCCGAAATAACAACACACAAAT
>LOEQ01000416.1:170286-189265 GCA_001685075.1 Bramus lutescens | reverse complement strand
CTAAGCTGCTGTCCTATCAAAGGGCCAAGACAGTTTCTTTATTAACCAATGAAAGTAACACATAGACAGATGACCCTCCTACATCAGCAGCGTATTATCATAGACAGTAGTGACCATGTAATGATAGTTGGCACTAGCAGCTCCAGACACGGTTCCTTGTTCCTGAGATCCAGGGACTAAGGGAGGGAACATGTGGTTCTCAGTCTTTCTAATGCTGCAACCCTTTAATACAGTTCTCATGTTGTGGTGACCCTCAGCCATAAAATTATTTCATTGCTACTTCATAACTGTAATTTTACTACCATTATGAATGCAGGATGTCTGATATGTCACCCCCAAAGAGTTTACTACCCACGAACTGAGGATCACTGATCTAGAAGGTAGCACAAACTTCTGGGAGGGGACCGTCTTTCTCTGGCCAATCTTGGTCAATGAAAGAGAGCACTTATTAAAGAGGGTCACTTTGCGCCATGTCAGAGAGGCCGTCGCAGGTGTTGGGGAAGCACAGAGTGAAGAGAAGAGCAAAGAGGAGCTCAGGGTCTGAACTGGGCATCTCCTGGCAGAGCCACTTCCAGTGCACAGAGGACCATGACCTGATTCCTGATTCTCAGGCTATTGTCTGGTCCTTATCTCTAAAGTGACTCAAATGAGTATTTCAGAAAGCAGTCAGAATCTGTAGAACACTAAGCAAAGTTTGCCTCCCAGGGAATAGCCCAGAGGTGATCGCCCCTCTTAAACAAGGCCCAGGGCAAAATGCGTAAGAGCTTGGGCCCCAGAGTAACCTTTGTTGCAATAGTGTGGATGTATTCTTTTACTCTCCGTGGCTTGTTCTGCTCCATCTATAAAATGTGTACAATCACAATTCCTTCCTTGGAGGGCACCCATGTGGTAAAATGCTAAGAACGGTATGTGTCCCTTAAAGTGCAGCTATTAGTACTTCTATGTGGGGATGGACTTGCTAAGAGCTGGACATTAGCACATTAGCTACAGTGTGACAGAGGCTGAGACCACACGTCAAGGCTAGGTTGTAAGGATTCCCACACTAAACCCATCTTGAGCCTTGCTGGCTTCTGAGGCCCCGCCTGTCTTTTCCATGCTGTGTCTCTCTAAATTAATGAGGACCCATCCTACAGCAAATCCAGGGTGGAGAAATTACTTCCTAGCTTCATTTTAAAAACCAAAGCCCTTTTCCAGCCAGAGGCAATTACAGACTGACCCTTAGGACCACAGAGTATATTTCAATTGGAACATGGCATTTTCCTAGCCATTGCCATATGGAGCCTGGACACCAGCTGGCCCAGGGATGAGACCAATCACAGGGTCCAATTGGAACTAAATAAAAAGACCCCCTGGGGGAAATAGCTCCAGCGAGGCCCACAAATCCCCATGACATGTCATTTTTAGCATGTCCCATGTCAGTCTGGACCTTGCATTCATCCTGATGCCTGAGGCCTCAGTCCTTTCTCCAATGGGACAAGGAGATCTGGGGCCTCAGCTGTGAGACCATCACTCAGCAGGGAAGGAGCCCAAGGGCACAGCTGAGGAGTCCTGGCCTCAGCCTGCTGCTATCAATAGCCCCAAGAACATCCAGCTTGCCAAGAAGATCCTGATATCAGCTCCCTGTGCTCCTCAAAGCTGGACCACGTGACTGGCACCCAAGTCTATGTTCACACCCACGTCCCTGCATCTCGGCCCCACCGCTGGGCAGCAGTGCACAGAGCCATTTCATCTCCTCTTCCCCATCTTCTGAAACAGTTCGGCTTTGTCCATGCTATGGAAACTCAGGTCACATTTTTTGGGTACAGAACATGATATAGTAGATGACAGAAGGTGGCATCTATCAGGCCCTGAAGGCGACTTAGCTCTGATACCCTATCAGTCACCCTGAGCCCAAAGTCACAGTCCATGTGTCTGCCTCCTGGGACACAGTCCCTGTGTCCAGATGTTGTAGCTCACCAGATGTAAATACACCCGCCGCTTGACCAGTTTTGCCTTATCTCATGGGGGAGACAGCAGTGGCCTTGCAGAACTGCTTGCAGACTTTGTGGCAGAATGTGCAAGTATATTCAAAGATGCTTACTGCCCAGAAGCAATGAGTGGCCTGTAGTTGTGGTAGTAATTCATATTGCTGGGACTGCTGGGAGTTCTTTGTGAAGATTGAACAACCTGGCTTCTCTCCCGCCATGGAAACGCAGGTCACAGTTTCAGCACACGGGACCCTGGCTTATCTCTAGAAGAAGCAAGGGGTGAGAAGCCAGTCTTGGTGGGACTTTGGGAGAATTGTGCTCAGGGAAGGTGGGTGGTAGCCATGCAGTAGAGCAAGGCAGGCTGAGTCCCCCATTCTGAAAGCTGACAAAGAAAGGGCTGAGGGTTCAGCAAGGCCTTCATGGATGGTAGCTAGGAATAGCCAATCTTGTTTACTCCCTCAGTTGCTGAGAACAGAGTCCCTTTCTGTGGGCCTATTGTCTCTAGTGAAGCAGGCACATACCTCCCATTGGCGCTGATGGGATTATGCGCTCCTATGAGAAGGGCAACACTGGGTTCCCCACGGTGGTGGTGGCTGCCTCAGTGTGGCCAGTGGGTTGATTATCAGCTGAACACAGGGAGACCTCTTTCAAGAGAACCATTCAGGCCTGAGCGTTTGTAGCCTTTCTGCTTCTTGATAACTTTTCAGGGGAGACACTGATTGCATCACGTTCAGATGTAGTGAAAAGGCTTCACATGTCATGGACATTTGATCTTGAATCAAAATGGCAGCAGATAATGGCTTTCCACATGGCTGTATGTCTCTGTGGGCTTCAGTCCCTTTGCTGCCTTCCCCCAGAGAAGAATGCAGAAAACGGTTTGAACTCTAAGCATCTTTTAAACTCSGTAGCTAAAGGTTGTCACCAGATGGGTGCAGAAGTTATGTCAATGGATGTAGAAAAGAATACACAGTTTATAAAATGAAATAAAATTAAGATTAAATGTAATTAGAATAAAGAGTTTGTGTGACTGGGGAGAAGAATGTTTGAGCTGAATTGACTACAGCATATCAAACTGGAAAGAGAACACAAGAAAAATTAATCCATAGATTTTGTTCAGTGTGGCTTGAAAAAAATACTGAAAAATGTTTCAAAAGCCTTGAGGGGAATCAAGTTCCCCCTATGTACTGTTTCCTCTGGACCAGATTCTGACCCCCCGCAACACAAGCCTGTGGACTTGAAAGTTTTGCCTGTGACTGGAATTGACACGAGGTAAAGCCCTGAAGCACCCTGTGTCTGAAGTTTCCCAGCTTAGGGAGGACACTCCCTCGGAACCAGTGTTTTCTTCAGACCCTTAGGCACTGTGGCAGTCTGGAACTCCTGAGCAAATCATCCAGCAAGATTCAGGATGGAGGAGGGTCTGCTTTCTTTCCCGGAGAAGGTCCCCTGGAAGCCCTTCTTGGGTCAGATAATTTTGGAAAAGAGTAGAAAATGAAGCTTCTTTTTATATACACACACCTCCTGCACATAGCTGTGCATCCCGAGACTGCAGAGCACTGCTCTGCCTGACCTTAGGGAGACTGCTCTGCCTGACCTTAGGGAGACTGCTCTTCCTGACCTTAGGGAGACTGGGCTCACAAGACTAGCACTGTGGCTTTGTAGAGAATCAGACACAAGACATAGGGGAGACGATGAAAATAGCAGGACTCCTGATTTGTTTTTATTCATATTTATATATTCATATGTTAGCTTATTTATTAATTTTTACCTTTTTTTTCCAGGCAGGGCCTCATTATATATCCACCAAGTATTTATTATTAAACACCCACAGTATGTCTAGCTTAATTCTAAATTTTTGGAGTATTATTTTAAGCAAGATAAAGGCATTGATTCTAGAGTCTTTAAATGCTAACAGAACTTAATTTAAAAAAAATTAAAAAATGCATGATGCTCTGCTCACAAATACAAAGCTGGTGCGGTGGTACACACATGTAATCCCAGACTGGGAGGGGCCAGATATCAGTATATCCAGGGCTTATTGGCCAGTCCTATGCCCTGCCAGTCTAGTCTAACCAAATGAACCCAGGCCAGTGAGAGACCGTTTCTCCAAAAATAAAATGTAAGCCGGGCAGTAGTGGCTTTACACCTTTAATCTCAGTTCTTGGGAGGCAGAGGCAGGCAGATCTTTGTGAGTTCAAGGCCAGCTTGGCCTACAGAATGAGTTCCAAAAACCATACATACATACATACATACATACACACATACATACATACATACATATATACATACATATATACATACATACATACATAGAAATAAAAAAGTATAGCACCAAAGAAATGAAGCTAACTTCTTGCCATATAGCATGCACACAAATAGCATGCACAGCACACACACATACTTTGGCTAGACAGGCTGTACCTGTGATCTGCGCTCAGCACTAAGGAGGGCCAGCCTGGAGATAGACAATAAAGATAGCTCTGTCTCAAATTCACCAAACAGAAAGACGAGACAAAGTCCACTTGGCAGCTTCTGAGATTTAGCCAGTTCCAAAACCTGTCACTGAGATGGCTCAGCCAAATGGACAACAGACAACAGACAGGATCTGGGTAGCAAGAGGGATGGGGCTGTGGAAAGTAAGGGGCTATGAAGGCTTGGCCAGCCCCAGCCGTTATTTAAGCAGAAAGCTTAGGGCAAAGCTTTTCACTTCTCCTAAGTGTTAAGAGGGGGTGACAGCAACAGGCCACCCTCTGGAGGTGGCATGAGGTCAGCTTAGACCACACAGAGTGGGCAGTTTATCCTGCTGGCTACTGTCACCAGCATCACATCCTTGTCTGCTGGTGCTGTTGGAACCACAGGGCTGCCGAGGACGGCAGGAAGCGCCACATGGGGCATCTCATGGTTTCTGGACTCTCTCTCTCTAAAGAGATAAGGAGCCATTCCAGATCTGGGACCCTTTAAAAAATTTCAGTTTCATTTTGTTTTTATTTATGTGCCTGTGTGTGTGTGTGTGTGTGTGTGCGCGCGCGCGCACATGTGCATTCAGGCACACTATAGACGGTATCAGAATCCTGGGGCTGGAGTTACAGGCATTTGTGTGCCGCCTGACATGGGTGCTGGGAACTCCAACACTCTGAACTGCTGAGATCTCTTAGTCCCAGAGAAGAGACCTGTTTTACAATCCCCTTCATCCTATAGACCTCATCATTTGAAAGTCATTGTCCTAAACAAGTTCAATATCTGAAGGGGACTTGATGCATAGCTCTGTTGATGTTGTTGTCCTTTGTTTTAGTTCATCAAAGGCTCACGTGATTGCTAATCCAACCCTCCACTGTCCTAAATAACCAGCTACACTCTGGGCCTGTTAGAAGTCTTGATAAACACAAAGATCTGTGTGCCCAAGGCCATGTCCTACTGTGTTCAAATGATAAAGCTAAAGACATTTGCTGGACATTAAGGGATTCTTTTTTTTAAAGATTTATCTATTTATTTTATGTATATGTGTGCTCTTATGTATATGCTTGTTCTATTGACTTTATTCCAGAAGAAGGCATCAGATCCCACTATAGATGGTTGTGAGCAACCTTGTGGTTACTAGGGATTGAACTCAGGACCTCTGGAAGAGCAGCCAGTCCTCTTAATCACTGAGCCATCTCTCCAGACCTGACATTAAGGGATTCTAAGAATAGCTGCTGGCTCCCTTATCATCTCCCCAAAGTCCAAAGAACATCAACATAGGGAATTAAGGAGAATCTTAGGCTTCAGTGTTTGGAATCTGGTTCATGGCCAAGGATTCAGATCACGTCTGCATCCTGCCCTCTGCTAAGACATATGCCAGCAGTTGCCAACCCAAAGTCAGATCTCCAGTTTGTTTTGCAAGCTTTAGTAGGTGTTGGCACATCCTGGGATCTTGTTCAAGTGTAGGGTCTGATTTGTGAGTCTGTAGTGGGGTCTAGGTTCTGCATTTTACCATTGACTTGTGGGTGGGTGCTACTGATCCTTTCTGAGCAGAAAGGATCTAATGTTCCCTCCAAATGTGTTTTAGTAGGGAGAGAGCAGTTCAAATACAGTCAACAAATGGAACCGAGGGCTTTGAAGTCCACAGCCCATGACCTAAATGCCAGCTGGGTTATCTAACAGCTGGGGAACAGTAAGAAGGCTGATGGATCTCTCTTTGGCCGGTTTTCTCTTCTGTGGGTGGGAGGAAAACCATCTCTACTTTATTAGCTGGCTTACAACGTTGATGGGGACCTGGCATGAAAGCCCCCACGGGGAGGCACACGACAGATGCTAAGGCAGTGCCAGTCTTCTGTGGTTCTCTGGCTCTCACTGGTTAGTTCTGGGACCCTGAAGGAGTAACTGAACTTCCTTGACTGGGGGGTAAAAGCCCACCAGCTGGCACTCAGGCTCCTTGGCATCCAGCTTCTGAGGCCGGGTCCTGATGGATCGATCTGTGGTCACTGTTTTGGGTCTGTCAGTTTAGCAGCTTCATCAAAAAGATGTTTTTTTATAAAGGTGCCATCCTCAACTTAGGAGGTACACATGATGGCTGCTGGACCTGGATGGCAAGAAAACTGTCTCCATGTTGCTAAGAGTTTACTAAAAATCCTAATTCTCAGATTCCAAATCAGATCTGCTTGGGCCTACTGATCCCTGACTGTCAATGAGGAACAGAATTTGGCTGGTGAATGATGAGACCCTGAGATCAAAGGAGACAGAAGAAACTGCCTGGATATCATTTATTAATAAGGGATAAATAGAATGCTAATTAAGGGAGAGCCTGCAAGAAGGCAAATTCCCCAAGTAAAACTTTAGGGAATGCTCCAATGATTACGGTTTTAATTAAAAATGCATCACTCAGTACAAATGATGGGAGACTCCTTTCCAGCATGAGAGCTGTCTGAGATGCAGAGCTGGCTCCATCTTCCAAGTGTGCAGAGGCAATGAGCTGGCAGAGGAACCCATGCCAAGGTGGACCGTGTCTCCCTCTAGTCCTGGCTCTAGTTGCTATTCCCTGACAGTCTTGGGACTCCTCTGACCTCTGTCCCCTTACTCTTGGGGGTAAAGAATTACTGTGCCTCTCCTGATCCAGTTTCTCTGAGACTGAGCTTTCCTGGCTATTCCAGCAGGTTCCTAACTGTTCCTATTGTCCTTATCTCACCTGCTTCCCACATGATCCACAGCTTGCCTGAGGGACCTACCTTAAGTCAAGCCTATCCCTTCCCCGTGTCCTCTGCAGGCCCCTTATAAGCCATACCAACAATGGAAGTCTTAATTATTCAGCGTTTATTAGCAAATGTTGATCTGCTTCCAAAATGAAGAAACTGAGGCTCAGGGACCCAGAATTCCTGGGCCAGTTGTGCGATGCATAAGTGAGCAGAGGGAAGGGGCTGGAGAGATGGCTCAGTGGTGAAGAGCACTGGCTACTCTTCCAGAGGACCCGGGTTCAGCTCCTAGGATCCACATGGCAGCTCACAGCAGTCTTTAACTCCAGTTCCAGGGGATCTAAGCCCCCTTTACCCTCCAAGCACACGATGCACATCATACATGTAGGCAGACACTCATCCACATAAAATAAACAAACGAATAAGATTTATTATAAAGAAGTAACAGAGTGAGCATTCGATGCAGGCCTGAGGGTCACTCTGGAGCCTACTTCCTCGACCATCACTTGGACTGTCTCCATGGGTTCTTTTCTATAGGGAGGAAGATGTCTAGATTCTTGCTGTGGGGCAGTGTTTTCAGAGATGGCCTCTTCTACTCTCCCCTCATGTCCCAGGCTCCAGATACTGTTCCAGAGCCTCTGCAGCTCTGAGCTTTGTATCCTTGAGTCGTCCCCGTGGGCCACCACCCCATAGTTTCCATGCTTCCCTCCTCTGCTGCGCATCTACCCTTCACCTCTCACCCCACCTCAGCTTTCTCCACAGCCTTCCTTCCTGGCTCCCATCTCTGAACTCCTTTCCTTCTCTGCCTCCATCCCTGAGATGTGAGGCTCCTAGGGTGCATGGGCTGTGCCTTCAAACCTTGACATTGTTGTCCCTCATATAGTGACTGACCTGAAGCGGGAGCTTAAAACATGCTCACCCAAGTCACCTGACCTGACTTAGCCACACACTGAAGTCCGCACTCTTGGGCACAGCAAGGCGGGACTGGACTGAGTTCCTGCTCTTAGGGAATGTGCACTTGACTGGGGGAGTCAATCGAGACTCAAACAGGCAACCAAATGAAGATGATGTCAGAAGGTGGCCAGGACTTCTGGACCCCAAACAAAAGAACTATGGTAGAATGGCAGGACATGCAAGCCAAGGAACCCTTAGCTGGCATCATGTGAATAAGAGTCCCAGATAGAATGAGGACAGCTATATAGAATGAGGGCCTGGCAGGTAAGAAGTCCTGACATGGGGACATACTTCGCATGTCCAAGGAGAAAAAGTAGCTGCCCAGAGGGGACAGAGTGGTGGCAGAGTAAATATGTGTCTCTCAGAGAGTTTAGCAGAAGGCGGTTACAGGAAGGTCCAGTGGAGCCCAGCTCTCCCCTAGCACCCAGAGCAGCTGCTGCCCAGAGCAGAATTCTCAGGAACACCTGACCTGACTCACAGGACAGCCGGAGGAACTGTTCACACAATGAGCGCCTACCTTGCGCCTGGAGCATGTGGCAAGGGGCGAAGGCATTTTAGGTTGCCTTAAGGGGAGCTGAGTGGTGCAGGTGCGACGGAGACTCAGTGGGTCAGTGCTGGGGAGGCTTCGCAGCATCTCCTGATGTTCCCGTCAATCACGGCATTCCACTGGTGCTGAGGATAGCACACTGAACACAACGACACTAACCAATGATCCCCCATATTGGGTGTGAGCTCTCTGACATCCTAATCCCATTGTTTTCCTTTCTCATGATCTTTCTAGGGGACACCCATTCCTATAAAAGTATGTCAGCCCTCAAGGAAAACTACCTGGTTTACCTGGGGGAATAAAAGGTGTTTGGATAAGAAATGCGGGTAGATCTTCAGGAATGAATGAAGCCTGAGATGCCCGTCCTATATTGCTGTGTGAACTGTGTCTCATTATTTTTCGTGCCTCCGTACCCGTCTAGTTAGGGAAAAGTAGTTTTTATGTTGAGGCTTCGGACCCTGACAGCTCTGAAGACATCTGCAGTCACACACGCTGGCTCTTCAGCAGCTTGCTAAGGGACATGGGAAAAGGGACTGATTCATCTGCAAATGGACACAGGGATGTTCTGAAGATCAGATAGAAGACTGGAAGATCTGAGGACGTTCCCTGGTTCATGGTAATAATCCTCACCACTAAGAGTAAGAATGGCAGCCACAGTGCCACAGTGTGAAAGTCGTAGTCAGAGGAGCTAGACCTGTCCTTCCAGCGTGTGGGTTCAGGGACCAAATTCAGGACATCACCTTTGGTGGCAAGCACCTTGACTCACTATGACATCCCTCTACTCCAGGATATCTGGTTATTATTGCCAACTTAACTGAATTAGGATATGCCTAGTGCCTTGGCGAACCATGCCTTTGGACGTAGCAATGATATAATTTCCAGAGACAATTAACTGAGAGGGAAGAACCCCTCCCTAGTGTGTGCACTACTATCCTGTGAGCTAAGGTCTCAGCATGAATACAAAGAGAAGAGGGGAGGGAGCCATCTGAGCACCAGCATCCATCTTTCTCTGCTTCTGGGACAACCACAATGTGAGCAAGCAGCCTCGCACTCCTGCCGGCATGGCTTCTCTACAGTGATGGACTACGTCCTCAAACTTGCCCTGAGTTGCTTCTTGTCAGGTAATTAGTCACTGTCATAAGGCAAGTAGCTGACATGCCTGGCATGGAATGGAACTAGGAATACAGGATGAGAAGTCTCAGTCCAAAACTGAAATCTGGATTGTTCCCAGGTCTGAGATGTTAAACATCCACATGACACAGTGGAAAATTCCACACCATAAAACTTTAATTCATACACAAATCATTAAAAACACTGTATACAATTACCATCAAACTATATATATTTATATATGTATATTATTTTTTAAAAATACAAACTAATCTCAGGGCCTATTCATCAGCTAGTTCATTATGCACATGTAAATATTCCAAAATTTTGTAAAAAAAATGTGAAAAAAATCTAACCCTGATCAACCATCTTGATGAGGCTACTGAGTTCTAGAAATGAAAACATCTCTGAACTGTTGGAGAGAAAAATCTTCTTAAAAAAAGATTTATTCTATGCCTAAACAGATCATATTAGTAGAACATTCTTAAGTTTTACAAATAGAAACCAGGATGTTATATTTACAGCATGGGTAAGAAGGATGAGAGATGTGTGCTTGCATGTGCTAGGAGGTGAGTCATAGTCAGGAGATGGGCTCCCAGGGGGATAGCGCCCCTGAAGTCCCTGCCATCCGTATGTCTCAGTGACGGCTGTCTTGAAAGAGGAAATGGGCAGTCATGTCTTTCTTCATGAAATCTGATTGTGTTTTTACCTTCTAAGAGGAGAGTGGATGTCCCAGAAGTAGCCTCAGAAAGTCATTGGATGCAGGGTAGGGCTATATGTCAGTGAGGGAGAAGAAGAAAGAGGGCATCTCCAGCAAGGACAGGGCAGGGATGCTCCCAAGGATGCCTCCCCATCCACTGCTGGATGAGACCTGCGGGTCTGCCCTCTCTCTTCTCTTCACTAGGCTGGAGACGGATGATAGCTAAGAAGGAACCAGCCCAACACTGCTCAGAGAATGTNTAGGTTGGGAACAGGGCAGAGCCGCCTATACATTTCCAATGGTCTGAAACATTCAGAGGGAAACAAGGCCACTAGAGACCAGCATGTGGCTTTAGCCTGGCTGCTTGCCTGCTGTATGCCCCAGGGCATGCCAACAGCCCTCTGGGGTTTCCCTGTATGGCCAGGGTAGGATCTAGCACTGATGGAATTAATGCTGTGGCATCCTTGCTTGTTCTGGGCACTGTACTTTGCCTTAAATTTATGGACCAGGCAGCAAAGTGGATGCTAATTTGGTATTTCTTTTATAGAGAAGCCACTGTCATCCACAGCCAGTCAGTTCACACCAGGGGCTATCAGGAAGTGGGGGAAGGGAGCACTATAGTCTCTCTCATAGAATCATGTCAAGCAACACTGATCTTACAAAACTTCAGATAGGAAACCCTAAGTGTAATAACTGTGAAAAACCCAGAAGCATCTGTGTAACTGTCAGGACTCCATTGCCTGGAGGATATCCTTAATGTTGAAAAAGCTTTGAATGGAGGATTCTGGAACCTCCTACCCTAAATTTCAGGTCATAATAAAATTAAACTATAAAACACAACATAATTCAAAAGCCCCCATATTAGAATAGAGATGGGCTACTTTGCCCAGTCATCCTAGGAGATTGTGATTTGGCCTGGCCCTTTTAGGCCCAGCCCCCACTGTTGGCACTGATGTCATCTGCCTGGCTCCACAGCAGCAGCCTTAAAGCTGGACTCTACACCAAGGAAATCAACCACCATGCCAGACATGTCTGCCCTACTCCAGGCCTGCTGCGGAGCCAGGGTTCAGGCTCAGTGCAGGGCCATCTGTCATCTGGCGCTGCTGTTAATTGCTGTGCCGATAAGTAAGGTTTGAGCTTGAAGCAGAAAGGACACATACAAACGTAGACACAGCCCTTGCACCACTGTCTCCCATCCCCTTACTTCCAGCATAGCATCTAGGACACAAAGGTAACCGTGGCTAAGTCATCCCCAGGCCACAGAAGGTGCTTGGCCCAGTGGGCAGATGCTCCAAAGAGCCAACGCCAAGGAGGTCTCCATCCAGAGGTGGCCCAGTCCTTGGAGTCACAGGCGAACGGGGGGGAGGGGAGAGGGTGGGCAAGGGCAGTGAAACGAGCTCTGGGCAAGAAGGCAATCCTGAGCCTGTGAAGACATGGAGGTGGGGATCTGGTCAGCCTGGGGCACCTAAAAGCCTTCCCATGGAACACAGAGGCTTGAGTTAAATGTTAAATGGTATATGACGGGCAGAAGCTCTCCAGGGAAAGAGCAGAACAGGGTGGTGTGGGTAGAGGGATCCAAAGAGAGAGAACACTGACTGCTAGGAGGCCCAGAGGGGTGAGGCTGAGAAGGAAGTGGGGAGACACAGCGTGGAGAGTGGAGAGGCCACAGGAGGCAGGTGAGGCTGGGAGCCCTGCACAGAAACCACTCCATAAATTGGTGCTAAACTCTTGCTAAGCGTAAGATGTAGCATTAGGTCAGTGCAGGGCCACAGATGCTAATGGGGTGACAGTGGCTATCAGAGGCTCAACATATACCACAGGAAGCTGAGGGCTTCAAGGGCTCTTGCCAGGGCCAGGGAAGCTAGGGGTGCCCCAGCTGTGAAGGCAGAATACCGGAGCNGCCCCTTCCTGGTGATCCATGTCAACTTCGTGAGAGTGGAAGCAGCATCCTCTCCATCATTCATCAGTTAATTAGAAGCCTCTGGAAGCTATGCTCCTTTAACCATAAAACAGGAGCATTCTGAGCCAGTCCTCTCCTTATTGCCAGGATGAGGTGTGGTTGTGGAGACCGCAGGGGGAGGACGAGCCTTTGTGAAGATCTTCTATGGCTTTACCAGTAGCCTCAGTACCTTCTGGGCCTCTGTAGGCTGCTGTGTAGCTGTGCCTGAACTGCACTGTCCTCCTGCGTGTACCCAAGTCCCAGTGCACTCTCAAGCTCCTTCCTTCTCTCATGACTTCTCTGTGAAGGAGCCCTCACTCACCAGACCAGGGAACTGGGAGCCCGAGAGGGCCTATGGATATCCAAGCCACTGAGGGAGGAGGCTACTGCATGAACCTGGATCCCCAGCTTTATCCCTGCCCCAGGCTGCCTCACATAGCAGGGGTGAGAGAGGTGACAATTGGCCAGGGCTCTTTGCAAAAGTGGCCAGATGGTGGTGGAGGAAGAGAAAGGAAGGCTCGAGATGACCTCTGAGGCACAAAACTGAACAGAACAGCTTTAGGTTTGCATCTTTGCTAGAGCACTGTGAGATAGGCTCCCATCCCCAGTCCCTGCCCCCCTGCTCACTCTGCAGAGCCTTCATGCAGGGACAGAAAGAGAGAGAGAGAGAGAGAGAGAGAGAGAGAGAGAATATGGAGCCCAGTCATCATCAAGCACTCATTGCTCTAAGCACTGCTCATTATCATTACTGCAGAGCTGTGCTCACCAGCACATAAAAAGCAAAAATGGACAAGAGCAAGACAGGTAAGGGAGCCCTTCTCAGCACCCTCCACGAGAAGCACTTAGATGCAGTTTAATTTCTTTGTTCTACTCCCCAGAGGGGCAATTATTATTCTCCAACATTGCAGGTGAGGAAGTAGAGACCCTGAGACCAACTGACCATAACTCATGAGCCAGCTCCTTCTTTTCAATAGATTCAGGGCTTTGGTGACCTGGGCTGGGCCCTGGGAACCCAACCCCCAGAAGGAAGTATGTTAAGTTGGTTGAGTTGGTTAAGCAACTAAGTCATCATTGTGGCCATGATTCACCACTCATGATTCCCTCCCTTGGCCAACGAGATGGCTGTGGTATCCAGAGTCACGTAGAGGGTCTAACACACTAGCCAGGCAGATCTCGACGGAACTCCAAAGCTGGCCTGTAGTCCCGTCTTCCGAGGTGCAGACATAGCTCACGGTGAGGGCCTGGGGAACTGTAAAATCCCATTTGCCACAATTAGCAGAAGATTAATGAGACAGCAGCAGCAGCAATCCCTGCTCCCCAGAGGCCCACACCTCTGTCTCCTGCCAGCACCAGCTTGGGACATGAACCAGCCAAGCACCTGGCACCCGGAGCACCTGGAGACATGCCATTGGACACGCTGGGGAGGAGGCATTTTCCTGCTCTGCTTTCCTGAGATCCCTTTGTCCTTGATGTTATTGGCAAGCTCATGCCGTATGCAAGGAACCCTGCATGGTCTAAAGAGAAGAATGAAAGAGGGGAGAGCCCTGAAGGATGGGGAGGAGAGAAGGGGAGACACTGAAGATCTGGAGGCATCATGGAGGCAGCACAGGCAGCAGAGGGTGTGGCTAGCCCAGAGGCACAGGATCAGGTGGTGCTGGTGTGAGCCTTCCCTTGGGCAGCGGAGGCCTTTGGATGCTGTTAGATGGCAGCAGCCCTTCAAAATTCATCCCGTCCGTAGCTAAGGAGCGTGAGGTATTCCCACTCTAGTCTGCTAAAAGGTCAGTGCCAGATTGTGTAAGGGCATCTGACACAGAAGCAGCCTGGTGCTTACAATGTCCCGAAAGCCTGGAGGATCACAGAGGACAGCCAAGCTCCCCTTGCCTTTTGGTGCTACAAAAATAATAGGACCTTAAGGTGCTCAGACCCAAAGAGAAGAGTAATGAAGGTCTCAGCCAGTTCCTCTCCTGCTCAGTTAACCAAACGAGCTTTATGTAGCTCAGAATAAACACAACCCTCGTTAGCAGGCTGTGCTTCAGCTGGATGATCCAATGTGGATCTCAGGCTTTAGCCTCAGCATTCCTGAAGGGGACCCAGTGTATCCCCTGAGAGGTCCCCGGGTGTCTGTGGACTCCTCGGCCCTCTGGTGTTCACTTAGTTACCTTGTTCCT
This sequence comes from Bramus lutescens, assembly GCA_001685075.1. Classification (NCBI taxonomy): domain Eukaryota; kingdom Metazoa; phylum Chordata; class Mammalia; order Rodentia; family Cricetidae; genus Bramus; species Bramus lutescens. Next base: position 174,718 of record LOEQ01000416.1, on the reverse strand, counting down.
CCATGGGGCCATCTGCTCCAGAACATACTTTTCTGGACTTGGTCATTTCCAAACTAACAAACTCCAGCCTCCAGGACCGAGTCTGCTAATATAAGTCAGAAGGGGGCATGCGGGGGATGGTATGCTGGGCTGATGGCCTGCAGGACAGGGACAGCCAGGGGACTCTCTCCTGGGTGCTGGATTTTTTCCTACAATTTTGGAGGCTGAAATGCAAGAGTAGGGTTTTGGTATGGGCGGTCTCTGAGCCTGGTTTCTTCTGGCTTGCAGGTAGCGCTCTTCACTGAATTCTCACTGGACAGCTGGGAATCAGGAGAACTCTATAGAGTCCCTTTCCTTCACCTCATCCCCTCGCAAAGGTTGGGAGTTAGGATTTTAACATGTTAGTTTGGAGTGGGGTGCAAATGCCCAGCCCATTGTCAATACTTTGGTTAAAACGAACCGATTCTACTGGTTCCTGCAAAAAATACACAGGTGGGCAAGTCAGGCATGACTGCTGATTTCATCAGATGCACCATTTATCAGGAGAGACATGCTAAATGTTCACTAAATGTTTGTTGAAAGAACAAACAAATGGGTGACTTACAAGATTAATTACAGCTTTGGAGGAAATGCCCAACAAAGGGGAGGGGGCTCTGTCACAACCACATTGACAGACACACACCACTGTGAGATGTTGAGGGGCGTACTGGTGTGCTCCAATACAGACCAGAGTCACAGGGTTTAGTTAGAAAGGGATTGGTCAGGGGAGCATCTCAAGATTAGCCCTGAACCACAGAGGGTACAGGCTGGAGAGCAGCTGGAGTGTGCAGAGCAGCTGGGCAGTGGCTGTGAGGTGCTAGAGCTGAGATAGGTCGTTGGCTACCTTGAGCCCCTTGCAGTTGAGCAGCAGGAGCAGCTAGAAGGGGCAGCAGTGGTATAGAGGATCTGGGCAGAGCCCCACAGCAGTTCCCTTGCAGGCCATGCAGGGGGGTGAGAGAAAGTCTCCCTCCCAAAGTTTAGGGTGAGCCTGTGCACAGCGCCTCCTGGCATCTGTGTGAGCTTTTATTTTGCAAGCTTGCCCAGGGTCCCTAACAACTGCCCGTCCCCTCTCAGAGCACTTACTGCCCTCTGTGTTCCTCTTTTGCCTGGCTTCCCTGGCAGCCCGAGCGAGTTCTCTAGGCTCTGGGAGCACCGAAGTGTGTGCTTTTCATTCCCTGTGTATCCTCCATCCATCACAGGTTGCGACATCACAGAACACCAACTGTGCACGAAAGGAATGGAACTGGAGTGGCGCTTGCTAGAGGCCCTCGTCATCTGTTGGAAAGGCTGCTTCCTTACAGGAGGGATGACTGCTTAGAGGCAAGACACGTTCCTAACCCCTGGATCAGGTTTATGCAGAGGACCAGTCTGGGAGATGGGAGTCTGCCTGTTAGTCCACCCTTTTTGCTCTTTGACTCCTTGTCCAACTGATACTGCAGAACTGAGCATGTCCTGGGGGCAATGTAGCAAACACAAGCTCACAAAGACCAAAGGAAGTAAGTGGTGTTCCTCAGCCACGGGGGGGGGAGGGGGCACTCTAGCCAAACTGCCAGCTTCTTGGTAGAATGACACAGATTAGGGCTTCTTGAGGATGTACGTGGTAGACCTGGGATGACAGCTGATCCATGTCCTAACTTCAGCTCTCCTTGCTGAGGCTTACAGTTAGCATCATGCCAGTCTCCACCTCCTTGTCACCAGGGCACCTCTTGTGGTTGGCAGGGGCTGGCTTGACTGCAGTGTGGACTGATTTTACATAAGTACAGTTGCAATAGCCCTGCTTCCAAGTGAGTTCTAGTCTGAAGCAATAGGAATTAGGACCTCAATCTCTCTCTTGGGACACACAATTAACCCACATTAACTGGTGAGCAAAAATAACCCCAGACTTCCCAAATAATCTGCAAATCAGATAAGGGGGAATCTAAGCAATGTATCCAGTTGCATCCAGTGTCACTGTGTACTGGCCCTTGGGTGACTGCTTTTATTCATAGGGCTCCCATGCTGCTCCCCAGAGCTAGAGCACCAGCTTGTCTTGTCTGTGGAGACTCAGTGGTGAAGGAGACAATGACAGTAGTGTGATTACCACCCAGGGTGCCACCACCCTTGGATTTGACTGCAACCAGCAGACCTTCCTTAGGGGCACAAGCTCTCTACATAAATAACTACTCTGCCGCGCCTCCAGCTGCCAGTCACTTCCCTGGCTCTAAGACCCTCTCTGGTCTCAGCCTCTTCTGTGAGAATAACACTCCTTCTGATACAGCACTGCAGATGACATGACAGAACAGGAAGGTGCGAAAGTCACAGAGGATTCAGCAATAATGATGGCCGGCCGTGTTGTTGCCGCGGCAGAGCCCAGCCTCCCCTTGCCTGTAAAAGCACGTGGTTCGCACACTTATCGCTCACTGTCTATAAAAGCACCCTCTGAAATCACATGACCTGATCCTCTCGGCCTCCACCCAGGTGGCGGTGTGAGTGGAGCTGTTTATGGTCCTTTCCACACACTTTTGGATTTGCAAGTGAATCTGTCACGTGTTATGAGGCAGACGAAGGGACTTTTTCACTTTTCATGGACCCTAGGCTGTCCCCACTTATTGTAGGTGGCACTTTTCTGCGGTCCTGGCACCTGTATCTAGTTACTGAGTGCCTCAGTGTGACTGACGCTTGGAGACAGCTAATGGAGGACTGTGTAGGACATTGCTCCCAAGGCACACAGGAGGGTGATTGTCTTCAGCATGGACAAACAGGAGACCCAGCATGTCTAGCAGGCTTTGTGGTCCGTTTCCTGGCAAGGGCGAAACAGAGGCATGGCTTCCACCTATCTGGAATGGTCTATCAGTTCGGCTGAGCTGCGTTATCCCATTTGAACAAGTCAGGCTCCCTAAAGTAAAAAGTGAGTATAGGCAGTGATTTCCACCTCCTGCAGGCCTGGCTGCCTTCCCTTTCCCTTGGCACCTCAGAACCAAGTCTCCCTTTTCTCCCATCTCTGCTCTCTATGTCCAGGCACTGGGTGCTTACGGTAGGCACCTCTTGCCCAGTGCCTTCCACCAGACAGTACATTCCAGACTCAGACTCATGTTGTCTCCCAGCTTTGGGAGGAAGCTGTCAGCCATGGTTCCACTAACACTGAGCATTAGAATAGGCTATTTCCCCTGGAGCCAAGAGCCCCCTCTTGGCAGACCAGACACTCTAACCAATCCATTCCTTGGGGAGGGCACCCCAGGCTCCCAATAGAACCTTATAGGGACAGTGCTCTCCAGGGAACAGAGTCGGGTTTGCTGATGGAGAGACAGTTTGTCTATTTCCTTTGGAATCTGCCCAGGTGATACAGTGTCATTGACTGGGCTGGGGTACAAAAGGCATTAGGCAGAGACTCCAGAGGGCAATGTGCACAGTTCTGGCCACAGACTCCAGAATATGTTGTTACTGGCTACGTCCACTCCTACTTGGCAAGTGGTCTTTGGACCAGATTTTGTTTTTCAGTCTGGGCTTAACGTGCAAAGCACCCTGGGTCAGAATCAAAAGGCTGGTGTCTGGCCAGATGGCAGGGCTCACGGTTAGGAAGGAACCAGGCAGCTCTCGAGGAGCCACAGTGGTGGAGAGGACCAGTGGTGTCACCATCAAGAAGCCCAGAGCTCAGTGACAGAAGGCAGTGGTTCCCTAGTGACAGAGTTTCCTGCCTGTGTCACATGCCAGGCTCTCACCGCTCAGCCAGTGGTCCTCCTAGGACCACCTTTCTTTAAAAACAATATTATCAGCTTTTGGTTGCATAATTTTCAGGCAATTCTATGTAAGTATGTGATTCAATGTTATTTTTACTTTCATAGGTCTGTAGCCATGGTCATGATCAATTTTTGAATATGTTTATTACCCTCTCTTCCCTAAACCTATACCTGAGCGCTCACAGGCCTTTACTCCTCTCTGCTCTCCAACTCTAAGCGCCCCGGCTTATCTCCTTTCTGTTTTAACACGCTGGCCTGCTTGGTCTCTCCAGCACTCCTGGGGTCTGGTTTCTGCATCCAAGCACCTGTCCATGGGGGCTACAGTGAGGCTGGGGTGGTTGGGCAGTTGGATGAGGACACAGGTCCACAGTATTGCCACCTCCTTGTCTGCACCCATCTCTTTGCTCCCTAAAGTCTCTTGGTTACCCTCTGATGAAAACCCCAAACCAATAGAACCCGCAGCCATGGAGGCCAGGGATGCTTTGCCATTTCCTTGCCGTGGGAACGCCCAAAGCCTCTAAAGCCTTGTGGGCCTGCTCCTCAGGTACAAACTCAGATCCCTCCAGGAAGTCCCCCTCCTTGCCTTGCATGGGGTTCAGTTGAGATAGATGTGTGAGCCCACTGCCAACAGACAGGCATGTGCAGCCAACTCCTTGGAACCCAGCTCTTTTGAGCATATCAAACAAGCGCCCCCCCCC
>LOEQ01000416.1:133051-158375 GCA_001685075.1 Bramus lutescens | reverse complement strand
GCTGCCAAAGGTGCTGGCGCTGCCCCCTAAGAAGCTAAGCGAGCCAGAGGAGACAAGAGCCAGACAGCTGGCTGTGTGGCTCACGTGAAAGGAATGAACCCCAGACAGATGTTGACTGTGGATTTATTTCAACAAATCATACTTGAACATGACGAGAGGTTAAACTAATGGTTCAACGGTGGCACCTCGCTGCGAGGGAGGGCAAACCTTAGGGAAGCTACTTTAATAACACGGCTGTCACCTAAGGGATGAAACCCCCAGCAACCTGGTGTCGGAGCTGCCTGGGAGCAAAGACCCTGGCTCCCTCCAGCAGCATCCGAGTGAGGCAGTGCACAGGTAGCAAGACGGAGAGATGAGGAAATTAGTGGCATAAACAAGGGGATGATCTAGTTGAATAAACGAAGGAATCTCTGTTGCTTTGTTTGTTTACCAGGTGGGGACAAGAAGGATGCAGTTATCAAGTCCATTGGCCATGCCTGCCTGCATTTTCTAATTTGGATCTAATTGCACTCTCATTGACTTGGCTGGATCATCCTCTCTTTATAGAAAAAGACACTACAACATGGAGAAATTGCTTAGGGCATCAAGCCAAAAGGCAGGGTTCAAACCAAAGACTTCCAATTCCCTGAGACCAGTGAGCTCCCGCTTTCGGAGAAAATGTCCTTGTCTGACAGTGCAGACACGGAGGTGGGGAGAAGGGTGATTTAACCATATGAGAGGGACTGTGTGTGAACAGGACAGTGAGCTGGGTGCAGCTGTCTGTTCTCTGAGGGAGCCACCAGGTGAATGGGGGCATGAGTGGCCCAGGGAGCCTGGAGCCACCAGGAAGTGTCTAAGCTCAGCTCTGAAGTACGACCTAGGGATTCCATGGCCTCTGGTGGGAGCTGATCACATTTAGCTCAGAACATGCAACTATGGTCTCCTTTCCTGGCAGGGTCTGCTGACTCCAGCCTGGGTGCCGCTCAGTGCTTCAGACTCGCAGACCTCCAGGCTCAGCATCTCACAGAGCAGAAGGCACCCTTGAGGATTTTCCCCCAACGATGATTAGTGTGCTAGAACATGGTGGGGCGAGCCGAGACATTCCGAAAGGGAACCAGGTCACAAGTTCAGGTGACAGGCTCACTTTTTGGTTTGAAAAAATGTGTGCATCTCCTCCCCCTGATTAGTGATGGCTGAAAGCTCAGGTCTGTGTGAACCTTGAGCCAAGGGTGCAGCTTTTCTAACCATGGAAAAGGAAAGACAAACTATCAGAGAAGGAAACTTCCTTGAGGAGTCAGAGGCTTGTGAAAAGCCATGGGTTAGAAAACACATGAGAGCCAGGCAGTGGTGACACATGCCTTTAATCCCAGCACTTGAGAGGCAGAGGCAGGCAGATCTCTGTGAGTTTTAGGCCAGCCTGGTCTACAGAGGGAGTTACAGGACAAGCCAGAGCTGTTACTACACAGAGAAACTCTGTCTTGAAAAAACAAACAATAACAACAAAAAACCACACACACATACACATACCAAAAAAAAAAGAATGGAAAGAAAAACAAAGGAGAAAAAAGAAACTCATCAAAACCCCCCAGGGAGGCTCCCATGCACCACAGGAGGAGGACACTTTCTCCATCACATTCTGATTCCTTCGGTCTCTGTGTGGAGACAGAGGCTTTGATGTAGGGAGAGAGAGTTACCATACTGAAAGCCTTCTGTATACGGATATCACATGTAGTATTTATGTAGCACTCACTAGATGCAGACCCAGGCTACTTCATACATCATAGAAGTCAATTTGCTTAGTGCTCATAGCGCTGTACTTGTACAGAAGCGGGAGGAAGCACAGAGAGGTGCAGAAACTTGCTTAATGACGAACAGTGAGCATGCAGTAAGCTCGGACTCCTGTCTACACTATACGCTGGGTACTCACTGGAATGAGCAAAAAATGTATTTCCCAGCAGCTGGCAAGGTAGTTGTTATCTCTTTCTGCTTTACAGGTGGGTGATCTGAGACACAGAAAGATGAAGTGGTATATCCAAGCACAAGTGGGGAAGTCTTGAGTGAACCCCAATTTAGATTAATTATCTCAACGAGACAAGGAAAGCACAAATGTGGATGAAAGCAGCTTCCCCTGGTGGAGTGGCTCATGGTTAAGTTGACAGAGACCACCACAGACAGGATCCAGGAGAGATGGTTGAACTGCAGTAAGGGGTGTGAGGCTCAGCCCACAGAGGCCTGTGACATTCCAGAGGGGCTGACTCAGACAGGCTTCATCGAATGAAGACTGAGCCTTTGAGGTTGAGAGGCCTTGGCGTGTCCTCTGACTGAACCACACCTTCATGGGCTTTGCCTTTGCTTCTGATGACCAAGCTCACTCTTGGCACCCTCTTCCCTGTGCCCTGGCATTGAGACCCCCACACCCCAGTGATCAAGAACTGACTTATGGACTTTGCATAATGTCTGGCAAGCTTGGTACAAAAGCAATAGCTGTTGCTTGATTTAGGGACGGAGTGGGAAACCAGGCAGTGAGCAAAGAGATACTGGCTTCCTCAGCCTCCCTTCACGGTGGCCCAGCATCCACTCCCACGCACATGTACAATGCACGAACACACTTGCCTGCCAACCCCGACCTCCCAACTTACTGTAATGAGGGTGGTGATGGGGTCCGGCTTTGCAGCATACCTGCCTTAAAGAGAGAATACCTGCTCGCCCCCTGTGACAGTACTAAAGCGTGCCAGCATTGTTCTGGTGGACCCACCCACCATTGCACACTTTGCCAAATCAGGCTGACCTCTTGCTCTCTGGAGCCCTTGCTCAGTCCATTCATACATCCCTAACTTGCAAAGGCTCAGGGGATGGCAGGGCTGTGTGTGCAGCGTGGCTCATACTAACTTCCCAGAGGCTCAGCTTTCCCACCCGTCACCATCAACATGCCGCCTCCACTTCCATGTGTTCCCAGTGGCCCTGACTCCTCTGCAGAAAAGATGCATATTATGCTCTAGGAAGGTTGAGATTTCTGGGGAGGCCTCAGCACTCGGGTGTGTGTGTGTGTGTGTGTGTGTGTGTGTGTGTGTGTGTGTGTGTGTGATTCAACAGGTGTTCTCAGTTTAGAACAGGACTGGCAGCTAAACACAGTTTCTGCCAAGGGCCTAGGGGGATCTTGATCTTGGAGTTGACCCTGGAGCTGAGATCTCTGCTTCACAAGCTCCATGGGGCTGGGCTTCAGTTTTCTCCTTGTGAAATAGGAAAAACAGTGAAGCTTGTCTTCCCAGATTATTGGAAAAATGCAATTTGATCATAACAAAGGTATCATTCTAGGCTTAGTACTTATATGGAGCAGACTTCCATAGATGGATCATACATTTAAAATCACAAATATACACAGTCGTATCCAGTCCCATGGAAACCAAGGATTCCTACTCGGGCCAGGCCTCCTATGCATTTCCCAGGTGCCTTGTGATAGTCTCACCAGAGGACATGCTAAGGGTGACGAGTAAAGGCTGCATGCACCTGACGATTTACCATGTTCTGTGTCTGCTCTAGAGCTCTCACCTGGATTACAGCATTCAGACTTCATGTTAACCTCCCTCCTGCATGAGGCTCTAACCCTGTCTCACAGGTGGGAAGAGTTTCTGATAGAGGAAATCTACTCAGTTCTGGTTGGGACCGCATCCTAACTTCTGTTTCCGGAATGTCTTAGCCCTGCTCCCGTAGTTGACAGGAGACAGCAACATGATGACCATGCCACTTGAGGTCTATTATGGAGCAGTGATCTCATGCCCATTCCTGGTCTCACTGGGCAACAGTTGTGTGTCAGGGACGGCTCTCCCAAGAATTTGCTCCTTCCTGCAGAGCCTTTGGGCTGGTCTTCAGCCCACAGTTCAGAAGCCCTCTCCCTCCACAGGCCCAGGTAGTTCCCTGGTCCTTGGCTCTTGTAACAGCCCGTGGCCACCTCTGTTCCTGTCCGTCTAGTACAGATGCCAGGAGCTAGAAATCACCCAGGGTACTGTGGGGGTGTACCAGGGCAGTGGTGATCTGATTTGTCCCCTGCAAGTCTCTCAATAGTCATCTGTGCAGCTGCTGCAGGTCTCATGGCCGAGGTCCCACGAAGGCCTTCTGCTCTGCCCTCGCTCATCCCAAATCCACCTGCAGAAGGCACAATCGCATATTGAGCAGCACAAGGAGGGGATCCAGACAGGAAAGACAGACAGACAAAGCACAGAGCAGCTGCAGGTCTGGGCGTCTGGACCGCCTCCTCTAATCTGAGCTCCTTCAGCCAGTAGGGGAGAAATGCCACGATTTACATGACAAGGGCCAAAGGAAGGAATTATGGCAAATCAGTTCTGTGGGAAGAGATAAAGCTCCTTGTTTAATGTATGCTGTGAAAGGTGGAAATTCAATTCTCGTAATGTCGGTTGACGCTGATGAAGACTGACGTTCATTATTAGTGTCATGATTTTCCCTTCCCTTCTTGGACCTGAGGAACACACAGCCCATAAGGACAGGGTTGTTGAACACCACTGTAAACAGGCAGCTGAATAAATTCGAGGCTATGGGAGCTGCCCGGGATGCACCTGCCAGCCACTCTGGCTGGAGATAGCAAAGGCACACTGCTCAGTACTACCTCGTAAAGCTCCACGGAGTCCCTATCTGATCCTTGTCAGCCACACCAAAGCTTTACATCCTTTGACTGGTCAACTTTCCTCTCTAAATTTGTCTCCTTGAGCAACGACCCACTTGTCTTGAAGATGCCTCAAGAGAAAGGAAAGCGCTTGTTTAGTAGGTGACCGACATGTGTCTCCTTCTCTAGAGCTTGACAGTCCATTTTGGTGACTTAAAGCCTCTGAGAAGTCAAGCAGGAATAAACCAGCTGACTTGCTTAACCTCGGGTTTCCTTAGGTTAGAATCAGCAACCTTTCCTGTTCTTTTTGATACACCGTCTTGCTCAGGCTGGACTCAAACTCTTAATTCCCCTGTCTCAGCCTCCCAAAGGCTGAGATTGCAGGCATGCACCTCCACATGGGACAGGCCACCTGTCCTGTCTAGGGCCAGATAGGAAAAACTTCAACTTGGCGAGCTGTCTTTTGCATACTCTATTGTTGCAGTACAAAGGCAGTCACACATGCTATGTACATTGCCCACCTTCCAATAAAACTTTATTTAAAGGAACAGTAAGTCAACCAGTTTGCCAGTCTTTGCCCTAGACCACACCCACCCTGGCCATGGTCTTCACTTTATGGGGGACCAGCACACAGGCTAATCAGCAGAGCAAGGTCTCCCAAAGGTGGGTCATGGCTTGGGTCTGAGGAGTGGGAAGGCCTAGATACTGATATCACAGGAGAGCTCTTTGGCAGAGCCTCTCTCAGCGTTTCTAGACACTCATCACTAACTTCTCATCAGAGTTTATTCTTCTAACCTCTCTGTCACTGAAGTTTGTTTAACCTTCCTTCAGTGTGGGTAATGATGCCCAACACAGTGACTGGGCCACTCAACCCTCAGTCACCGCCCGACTCAACCCCAGCCAGTCAGCCAGAGGGACCTGATGTAAATGCCCACCCCTGCTCGAAGAGCTGAGATCTTGGCACCTAGAAGTGTGCCGAGACTGTGCACCTGCTCTGTGAATAAAAACTGTCTCAGATGCCCAGCAAGCCTCCTTCCTAGCTACCTCATACAGGAGAGCCTTGTTTCTAAGGTAGGCATTGCATTTGCCTCGGAATTTATGACCTGACAGGAAAAGGTGGCTCGTCTTGAGACAGGGAAGCAGAATTGGTAACATCTCCAGAGGCTGCAGGAGTTAAGAGTGTGGGAGAAACATGTACACACAGAGTCAACCATAGGAGTTAGGGTCAAGGGCAAAATCAAGGCCTTTTGTCTTGACTGGCCAAGGCTTGATTGAAAAGTGCAATCACTCAGTGAGTGTCCATAGGCTGCCTGTAACATTTCATAAACTGATAAATGAGATTATGTACCCCCTCTTTTTTGTCTGTGCTTTGTTTTGTTAGTCTCTCATTGCTTTCCCGATCAAACTCTGGGCTGGGATGCTCTGAATGTTGCTTTGACATTATCTCCGACTGACCCTCCCCGTTACACATTAAAAACTCTCCACTGGGGCTGAGGAGAGGACTCCATGGGCGAAGCGCTCACTGCACAAGTGTAAGAACTGAGTTAGGATTCTCAGAGCCAGGTAAAGCTAGGGATGGTAGCAAGCATTGCAATCTCAGTACTCCTACAGTAGGAAGAGACAGGAGAGACCCCAGAAGTTCATGGGCCAGCAAACCACATGTATCCGGCACAGCAGCAAATACAACGCACCCTACCTCAAACAAGATAGAAGGTGAGACTGACACAGGAGGGTGTCCTCAGACCTATAAATGCACACCAGCACACACACACACACACACACACAGACACACACACAGACACACAGTCACAGACAGACACACACATAGAGACACAGATACATACATAGAGACACAAACACACACAGAGAGACACACACACAGAGGCACACAGATACAGACATATAGACATACACACATACATACTGACACACAGACATACAGACACACGCACATACTCCGTCAGCCATTCTAGCTATGGGTCTGCCTGCTTCCTTACCCTGAGAATCTGGACTCCCCTTCGCCTTGTTGATATGGAGGATGCTTGCTCAGTTTCCTCTACCTCTTTCTAATCACCTTCTCTGATTGACCCAAGACATCTCCTGCCTGATTCTGCCTTTTCTTTATGGCACATAGAAGATTGCCCTTCAGGATTCTCTAAGGTCTGGGCATGGTCTAGGACACCTTCTCAGAAGGCTCCTTGCTTAGAGAGATCAGTGCTGACTTATTCCTGATGCTTGCTGCCTGGTGTTTGTACTGATTTATTGTTGTAGCTTAGCAAAACCCTGGAACAGGAAAGGCGCTAATGTGCTGAAGGCTGCACATGGTATAAAAGCTTAGGATCAAAACCTCAGTCTTAGTTCTCTTCTTGTTAGATAATGTCTGAGCTGCTGAGTTCTCATAGGGGAGATGCAGGTATACTGTCCTGGCTTTCCCTTGCCTGGGAAATGGCCATGAGAGTGTCCTGAGGTGACAGGCTTGAAGAGAAGCCCAGACTGACCCTCAGGCACCACATGAAAAATGACTTCTTGGAGCCACCGGGTGTCAGAACCTATATGGGGATTCCAAAGGAAGGGAATTTCAAAGTACATTGCTGGCGTTAAAGATGAGAAAACTGACTTGGAGTGAATTGGCATGGCCAAGGCCACGTAAACCCAGTTTTCTGTTCTGACCGTGAAGTTCAATCTTCTGTTCTGCCATGAGACGGGCATTTTATTATTTATAGGACTGGTAGGAAGGCACCATCCCCACCCAACAATTTCTTTTTGGTCAGCTGTTTGAATGTGCAAGATATAATAAATAATATAAGGGGAATGGATGCAGCCCCAGGCCCTCTAGAAGGCTTTGTAGCAATGCAAGCAAGAAACACTGGAGGAGAGAGACACAAAAGGACCACGAACAAGAGAGACCCCATAGTAACGCCCTCATTGCTGTTCCCTGGCCAGTAGGGATGGGTTCTGTCTGAGCACCTGGCTCGCCTTTGAATGTCCTTTGATATTTTTCCCCAAGGTGACCATTTCACTGTAACCCAAGACTGTCTATATTGATCCTTATGACCTAATTCAAAGCCAAAAGATGGCCAAAAATGCAACGTTATTTGGAGGGATAGTCTTTCTCCTTCAAGCATCCCCTGATTTCACAGAGGGGTTTGAAGTGGTAAAGCCAAAAAGAAGATGGAAGAAAGAAATGAGATTGAAAGGTAGCAGCCATTGGCATTGCTGGGTCTGACAAGATGTCCTGACCCAGGGGTAAGGACTGGGAGAGTCACCCTGGGCACCATGTTTCATGCTCGACAGGAACTTGACTGTGACCCCAGATTCCTTATATCTCATCCATAAAACCTTCATGCCCCAGGAAAGAGGCTTTCTTATGAAGTTCATGGTAGCTAACGTGCCCTGCAGAAATAGGATCACTTGAGATCCTAGCTGTGTTTCCTGTTCGCAAATAAGGACTCTGGGCCCAAAGCAGTAAGCTGGGAGGTGTGTTAACTAAGATTGGCTGATGAAGCGGTGAGACCCGCAGAAGCCTGGTCCCTGGAAACATGGATACCTATAGGAATAAATACCCATGGAAACCTATAGACTGACAGAAATGGAAGGGAGGGGCAAAGGGAAAAGCGAAGGGAAGGGGAATAGGGGAGAGAGGGAAGGGAAGTGGAGGGGAGGGAAGAAGAGATGAGAGTGGAGGGCTAAGGAGAGGAGAGGAAGGAAGGAAGGGAAGGAAAAACAGGAAAAGGGGAAGTTAGAGGGACCGCAGGGCTTACATCTTCCGTTACAAGTGCTGTGTGTGTGTGTGCAGTGGTACTTTTTGGCCACAAAGTAAACAACAGCATAAGAGTGTTATACTCTTAATGGAGAGAGCAACTGGCACCCCGCCTCAGGCAGCAATCTGGAGTGTCCAGAACAGACCCGGGCTAACAGGCGTGCCTTTGGAAGGGGCAGCCTCCTCTTGGCTCGCTCTGTGTGAGCGCACTCATTGAATGCAGCTAGCGTTTTTATATCTCAAGAGAAGCAGGCTACGCAGATGTGATGGCTCTCGGAGAGTCATTCTGTTTTAGGACTGAATTTCACCCATGGGCCTTCTACCATCTCTGGGCTACAACTTTCCTTCTCCCAACCCTTTGGGCCGTTCTTCTCCGTGGCTGGTCGGCAGGGGGCAGAGGTTTACCCAGGGCAGCCTGCTTTGCTTTGAGTGATTCCCCACAGGGATAAATTGGGACAACAGGGCTTCACAAACAGCAGTTCTTGACATAAATATTGCCAGGCTCAGGCTAATGTGGTATCATGGGCCCGTAATCCAAACAAAATAGACCATTGTCCTGCGATTATTTCTGCTCTGGACAAAAGCCTGTGAAGACTTGGCTTTCCATTTTTTTAACCTCTGTATTTATGGGCCATGTTAATTTAATTCAGCAGACCCTCCTTCGCTGCCTCAAAAGCTGCCTTTATTTGCATTGCATGATCGCCCCCGCCTTGCTGGTCCGCTGCTTTTCACTGAGAAGGGAAGCTTTGTCCTCTCAGTCCTAAGAAAGGAGAGCAGAGAAAACCAGCCCAGACCCTTTGACTTGTCACAAAACCTCCCCAGCAGCTTCACAAGCTCACTACTCACATCCCAGAAGCACAAACCTAATCCCAGAACACCCAGAGTGGTCCAGGACAGACCCCTTCCCTCATCCTGGAAGATACGAGTGTATCCAGGGACTCCAGACCTCCCTTCTCCGTGCTAACCCTGGGCTCAGTGCACTGATCCCAGAGCTCCTGGCCTGGCCTGCAGAGGCAGGTGCTCATTTGCTGGCAAGTGTTTGAGAAGACTAGAAGGCTGTGCCCTTGGAAGCAAGGACTCTCTAAGACACTGCCTTTCCCAATTCAAGAGCAGTGCTGGGCTAGCACCTTTTGTCTCCCTTGTGACGTGTGGGACCGGATTTGGATCTGTGTTTTCAGTGATGGAGAAACTGGGGCTCAGAGGCAGAGGATTTACCTGAGGCCTCAAGCTCTCTGGAAATGGCAGTGAAGGTTCTCTCTGGAGATCGAAGCTTAGGAGATGACTTTGATGTTCAGTCTCAAGAGTGACAATGGATTTCTAGCTGTACTGTGCAAATGATCCAAGAATATATTGTTTTGAAAAGATATATATATATATATAGGGATATAGTTCAGCGGTGGAATGTGTGCCTAGCACCATGCCTTGGTTCCATACCCAGCACCACAAACAAGAGCAGCAACAACTCAACACAATAAGGCTGAGATGCCCTGGCTCACATCCCAGCTTCCATCATTTTGCCAAGTGTTTAAGTGTTTACCAGCTGTGCGTTTCTCATGGTTCTACACACACACACACACACACACACACACACACACACACGGTCTGTTTTGTTTTGATTTCTAAAATGTCTACTACAGCCTGTCACAATTTGCATTTTTACCCTTGATAACCTCTGGGGGGACACAGAACTTATCCAGTCTAGGCTGGTGTCGCCTTAGCTCAGCTGGAGTTCAGTTTTCACACTTGTGAGCCCAGCCAGGCGTCAGTGCGGGATGGAGCTCTTGCTTGGCGCTTCAGCAAGCTCTTTCCTCAGAGCAGATATGAGAAGCAGGCAAGTGAGCAGGACTGCTTGTGTCCACACGGTTTACCTCTGCCATCCCTACAGCCTCCCTTTCTTAGTGAGGGCTCCCTGCAATGCTCTGACACAGACTATGGGCATCTTACTGGAGTGTGCTGTAGGGATTGGTGTGTAAAAAATGGGGTAGAGAGCACTAGCCTAACCTAGGCACAGACAGGTGTATGTGACCAGGAAAGGAGAGTTTTCTAATCCTCTGGAGGCTAAAGGCTGAGCATCTAAGGCCGGTGCTGTCCATATCCCTCACCCTACCCCATCCACCCTCAGGATGGACGAAAGAATTGCTACTACACCAAAAAAGATGGCTGCTCCATCACTCCTGGTCACCCTGAACCTTGCCTGGGCTGCCTTTTGACTCACATCTCCACATGGACATCCTTGAGGCCAAAATTGGAACTAAGGAAACAGCCACCAATTTGGGGGGAGGCAGTGGGATTTTGGATAGGACTTAAGATCGCAGTTACCTGAAGATTGACCCTAGATACTTGGGGAAGACGACTCCAAGTTTACAAGTAGGTATCGCCTACCATGTCACACAGCAGAGAGATTACACAATCTGATTTATCTAATTCTCATAGGGACTTATGACAATTCCATGCATTAGGCTGGCCATACCCTCAGTTTTGACAGTCCCATTCTGTAACAAGTTTAATGCCTAACATGTGGGAACTCAAACCTCAGCTCTTTATCTCCAAAATTTATATCATGTGTGATCTGTCTTTTACGCAGCCCCATTTGTACTGCAATTTCCCCTTCTAAAATGCAGAGGACAAAACACAGCCTAAAATAAAATAAGATCAGCAAAGCTGGGCCACACAGTACCAACAGCCACAGCTTTGAAAATCTGAGGGTGCTTAGGGCTCTCTCAAGACTTGTCCATATGCTCTAGATAGCTTTATCAACATAAGGTGCTGATCCCAGCAAGGCAGCCTGAGCCTTTTCTGTTCCTGTAGATGTGCTATAGGGTGCTTCAGGGGAGCATGGTGCTTCCGGGATGTCTCTGAACACACTGGGCAGTGGACAGGGAAACATGGTTCCTCTAGGACATCTCTGAACACACTGGGCAGTGGACAGGGAAACATGGTTCCTCTGGGACATCTCTGAACACACTGGGCAGCGGACAGGGAAACATGGTTCCTCTGGGACATCTCTGAACACACTGGGCAGCAGTTACCTTCACTCAGTCTATGTTCTGTGTTTGTGGAAAATCTGTGTCTGACCGGAAGACAAGCTCTTTCCCAGTCCAGTAGAAATTGCTGGAAAGCAAGCCAGTCACAAACACGACAGTGGCATTTTTCTTTTTGAGTTCATGGATTTTAACCCACTTCTAGAAGTCTTCCCTAAGGAAACCAGAAATTTCATCTGTGATATTCATATAAACCCATTAAAATATTATTATGAAAAAAAAATGAAAACAGCCTGGCTTATCAATTAAGTTGCAGTACTCCCAAAGAAGAAACATGCCTTAGCGACTGGATACATAGTGGTTTTATCGATTTTAATATGATACTTGGCATAGTAAAAGTGTTCATTCAAAGGACTATGCTCCAACAGCAATAAAACAAGCTATTTAACAACCAATTATTTAAATCCATATCACAATTGTGCACTGTATTGGCCTCAGTCCTCCCCTCTGCTCTCTAACCCCTTTGGTATCATCGCCCCCTTTTCCTTCTCAAATGCATGGCTTCCTTTTTAAAAGTTATTATTGTGTTTTACACACACACACATATATGAGTAAATATAAAAAGAAAGAAAATGCAATGGGGGAATGTAAATGTTATATGTTATATTAAGGGGAAAATAGAGCTATAAAATCCCACTCATGCCAGTGAGAGCAAATAACTATGTCCAAGTGGTACCAGCCGTACCTAGCATCCTGCTCCTGAATAACCCACCAGGCGCTCTAGCTCTCAAATAAGCAGCCGATGCACCAGCTTGCACTCGGCTCCCAAATGCCATGGAAACACAGGTAAGTACCCTGAGTCATCCTGGCCACAGCCACTAAGGTTCTCTGTAAAGTTACTTTAAAGGAACATGTTCGTAACTGGACCGAAGCATGGCTGAGGAGGCATCTCTGCCCTGTCAGACATCCGCAGATATCCCTGTCCCCTCCTGACCCATGTCTGTCACCAACACTTGTCCTCAGACCTTCCTGGTCTCTATCCCTGGCTCATCCTGAACCTCATGCAGGGCTCCCTCCAGGGCACTGTGTAGTTGTAGACTAAGCAAGCGTCAGTGTGCTACATCCAGAAGTCGAATGGTGGTCAGGGGGAATGGACAGTTTTCTGGAACATCTCTGCACTCCATAAGCAGTTCATAGTCTGGGACTAGTACCAAGGGAGGCCCATCAGCTCAGGGCAGCAGCTGGTACCGGTACCTACATGCCTTGTAACCATGCCCAACCTTTCAGAGAGATGAGGAGAGACCACAGGGGAGACCACAGAAGAACCATAGGGCCCACCCTTGACCCTATGCTGGAGGGTGACCCTTCCTGGCTATGCTGCCACCAGTCACAGCTCAGAGGTGAGTGCAATTGCAGTTTTGATAAAAGTAGGGGACTGTGAACTGGTGCATGGCATTTCTGCAGTGGGGGGTTCCAGGAGAGGAAACCCCACAAGGGCAGACAAAATGAAATATCTGAACCTGGCATGTTGGCCCATCATCCAGTGATGTCTGCCTTGCCATCTGGTGTGTGGCTACAAGATGTATAAAATACCAAGGATGATACGAATGTTGCCCCAAAGACAGAGCCAACATTGCCACCATTCTCCCCCTCTCGTGGAAGAAGAAAATCAGCTAAATAGCTGTCGTGAGCTGCATCGTGATGAAACACGTCCATGTGCATTTGTAGGTTCCTCTTCAGAACATGGCACACACTGCAGGGACCAGCAGGACACCACCCCCATCCCCAGACCCTGTTCACCTCCTCTCGACTCTTGCCCTTCTGAGTTCATCTGTTCAAATGAGATCATTTCTAATTTGAAGGAATCAGAAAGAGTAAATGAATTCAGGCTCTACCACTGATTAGTTAGGCCTCAGTGTCTCTTGCTGTATGATGGCGGTGAAAAGCACCTACATTGCTAGGTGACTTTGACGACAATTTGGAGCACCAGGCTTAAACTGTTGGCCCAGAGCAACCCCTCTGGTGAATATGACTTATGCAAAGTCAGTGTCAGTTCTTGGACTCCAACTAGAACTCTGGTTTGGTCACCTTGTCTCTTATCTTAATCAAAACCTATCATTCAAGTCTCCTCTCCCTCCTGCTTTCCAGAACACAGAAGTCTAATTTCATTTTTTAAACTTTATAATAATTCTGAGAGCACAGAGAGGGTTTTTTGAGCTGGTTAATTAAAATAGACTTATTTAATAATGATTGGGATGATTAAAACCTGGTAGGGAGATAATGATTACTTAATCCAAAGATAGTCTCCTATAAAAAATTTTTAAAATCTTTGATTCTCCTGTACTTGGGTATATCTTAAAATAGAAACATTGATACACTCACAGCAGGTCTTCCCATCAGGAGACTCCCTCTTCTTTGGGCAATCAGAAGCACATTAACCTTGCCACCCAGATAGACTCAAGGAGGAGAAAATGCACAGATGGTCACTATGGATTAGCCCCTCCCAAAGCAGGACTCTCTAGACCAGTTCAGTGGGTCAGGACTATTCCAGACTGTGGCTATCTGAACAAGGACTGTTATAGACAGCTTCCACCTCCCATCCATAGATGAGAAGGCCAAGGCCCAAAGAGGGGAAGGGCCTTTTCCACATTCCGGGATGTGCTGCTACTCACTCTAGCCAGCTCTCTGAAGGTCCAGCCTGTGTGTTGCGTTCTCTGCCATCAATTGCCCTTCACTCTAAAGCTTATTTTCTACAACAGAAAATCAAGGCCAATCACTCCCAAGAGCGTAGTCTTAAATATTGTCTGAGGCCCCAACCTTTCATGGTAGACGCAGAGCCCGAGCTCAGAGAAAGAGATGCTCTTTGAAAGCAGGGATAACACTCGTCCCCCGCCACTCTCCCCTCCCTACCCCCACCACAGCCTGCAGCCAGCCTGTGATGGAAATGGGCGCTCTGGGCTGCTTTGGCCTTGGTCCTGGGGGACTCAGACACTACACCTGAGATGGAGAAAGGCCTATATTAACCTGCAAATCTTTCTCCCAATTCAGGCATTTCACACAGAGGAGGAAACCTGTTCGCCTGTTAGCCTCTTTTCTCCAAGCTAATCCTCATCTGTGGAGCTTCTCTGAGGTGCTCTGTAGCTGGATAACCCTGTGTGCTCAGGGACACATTCATGGGAGGACACACAAGTTTGGTCTCCCCTTCCTCCTGCATCCTCAGCTCTTGCAGTACCCTTTCCCCCACAATCTTCCTTACAGTTCTTGAGAGTTCCCTCCCCCTCCTGCCTCTGGAATCTTCTACATGTGTGTTGTTTCTCAACATAGGCTATTTTCACCTGGTCCCCACTCCTTTAAACCTTGTGAACTCCCATTTGTTCAAGCTCTTTCTGGAAGCTTTATTTATTAGGGTCTCTGCTGGGAATCCAGCAATCATCCTCTGGCTCCCAGGAGCCTTTGTTGTTCCCTGTTGTGGCATTTACCACACACTGAAAAGCTTGCCCATTTCTGGGCCTCAATCCCTAAGCACAAGGGATAGAAGTGGGTTAAGCTTTCTCCACCTGCAGGGCAGTGCTGCCTGAACTGCTGTACAGGGAAGAATGTTAACCCAGGGTAATGAGCTTGGTGCAAAAAAATGACACAAGGATCAACTTTCATGTCTGTCCCAGGCATAGGATGGGAGCTGCATGAGGTAGCCAGCAGAGCAGTCAGCCATGAGCTGGCGCACACAGTGTGGCATCCAAAACACGGCAGTACTTAGTAAAGACTGGGAGTGAATGGATGCACAGTACAATGCTATGACTATTGAGGGTTCACTGAGTACCAAGTACCATGTATTACCCATCCCCAAAACACTCCAGGCATTTTGAGTCCTCTATGGCAGGCATTCCGGCCTGTGAGATGGCTCAGTGAGTAAGGGCACTTGGCACCAAGCCTGAAGACCCGAGTTCAATACCTGGAAACCATAAGGTGAAAGGAGGAGAAAACCAGCTCTTGCCAAGTTGTCATTTGACCTCTACACACATCTATAGCAGATGTTTGTATCACACAGACAGACAGACAGCTAGGTAGATAGATACAGATAGGTTAGATTAGACAGAAGATAGATAGGTAGAAAAAGGCAGACAGATAGATAGATATAAAAAAAATCCCAAAAGGCAACATACATGACCTGAGAAAGTTGGACACGGTCTTTAGATCACAGAACAGTGGATTGGGACTCAGGATGTGGTTCAGGTCTGTCTGTCCTGAAGCACTGCCTTGCTGTGCTCACTGTCCCTGCTTAGGAAGTCAGAACAAATGCATTCCTGGATACCGGTCTCTCTTGCAGCTCCAGTGTCCTCCAGAAACTAAGTTACATGTGCAACAAGAATCCAGCTGAGATCCAAGCTTGGAAGTGTCTGCGGGAAGGAGGATGAAGATGCAGTGGGATGAAGGAGGTCTCTGCCTGGTCCTGCCTCTAGCCTGTGCCGCTCAGATGTGGTCTGCTCTTTATCCCACTCAGCATCCTGGGTGTTAGTGTATTATCAAAATAAGGGGCTTTGGCTTGTAAGTAGCAATTTTTCTTATCTCAGCCTGTATGTGATTTTAAGACAAAATGAAAAAAAGAACCCACAAATGACACATCGAGGAATGGTTGCCAGATGCACTCATTAGAGACAGATTATTGCAGACACCAAAGAAAGCGCAGCGAGGTTTGGAGTGCTGGAGTCAGACAGACTGTGCTTGCCTCCCGGCTCTCAGCCATAGCAGCTGTGGCTCCAGTGTGAATCTCAGGCTTGTCTGCTATGAGGCATGGGACCCAGCCGGGAGGTTTGCCATGCGGTCTGGGACTGGCAGCATTAGCGTCACCTACATGCTTATGGCCCCTATGTAGACTGATTGTTATGGTTTGAGTACAAAGTATCCCCCACAAGCTCATGTGTGGCATTCTTAGTCTCTAGCTGGAGCACTGTATTGGGAGGCTGTGAAAACCTTCGGAGATGGGGTTTGGCTGGGAGAAATAGGTCCCTGGGTTACACCTGCTGCCTCTGTATCTCTCCTTTGCTTCCTTCTCCTCCCCTCCTTCCTCCTTCTCTCTCTCCCTTTCCTCTTTCTTCCTCCCCAAATTCTTCCCTCTCCCCCCTTCCCATCTGCTAGGATGGAGACTCTGTTGCCCCTTACAGCCCTTTCCTTACCACAGTGATGCTGGAGCATGTGAGGCTGAGGGAGCAGGATGATCTTCCTGAAGCCACGAGGAAAGGCAAACTTCCCTCCCATCTGTGTTTCTGTCAGGCTTTTGTCCACCACATGAGAAAGTAACTAACAGCCTACAGGAGCTGTGGGAAGTGTCAGTCCTTGTGTTCTGACGGGCTTTGTGGGTATTTCTGATGTGCACTCAAATCTGAGAACCATGAATTAGCACAGTGGCTTTTAAACCATTGTCAATACCTCCTAGAGGAAGAGTTTTAAAAAACAATCAAAAGCTAGGGGCTGGAGAGAGGGCTCAGCAGCTAATAGAGCTCACTGCTCTTAGAGAGGGCTGAACTTGGGTCCTGGCACCCACAGTGGGTGGTGGCTCACAACCATCTCCAGCTCCAGAGGATCCAATGCCCTCCTCTGGCCTACCCAGGCATCATGTGCATGTATTCTTCTCCACCTGCACATAAATTTTGAAATTGTTTTTTCTCAGACTCATACTCCAACACACACCTGTCCTCAGACTCATCAGACCAATCGCTTCCTCTTGCTTCTTGGAGTGCTTCTGATATTTACCTTGGATTGCACCCCACGCCACTTTGACTTGCATTTTTTAAATGTTGGATTCAACCCATCTGTGGTGGTTTGAATTAAGTGTGTCCCCATCCTGCTCCCAGATGTTTGGTGTTATTTGGATAGGTTTAGGGGTGTGGCCTTGCTGAAAGAAGTATGCCACTGAGTGTGGGCTTTGAGAGCTTAAAGATTCACGTCATTTCTAGCTCATTCTCTGCACATCTCTCTCTGGGGTTAAAGATGAGAGTTCTCAGCTTGCTGCTCTGGGCACCATGCCTGCTGTCTACTGCCTCCAGTTCAACGACATGGACTCTAGCCCTCTAGAACCATAAGCCCAAATAAACTCTTCTATGAGTTACCCTGTTTCATAGGGCTCCCTTGGCCATAGGGCCACCTTGACCACTGAGCTCCCTTGGCTATAGGGCTCTCTTGGCCACAGGCCCACCTTGGCCATAGGCCCACCTTGGTCATAGGGCCACCTTGGCCATAGTATTTTCTTACAGCAACAGAAAATAGCAATACACCATCCAGATGACTTAACAACCCATTCGAATGTCATCATCATTGATCTGAAAACTCATGAATCCAAATGAGTAGAGCCAATGAGGGCAGTGTTTGTAAAATACTCAAGGTATCTAGAAAACCTATGACTTTATTTTCCAACTTCACTATTTGTCACCTCTATGACTGGGAGAAAGTTAGTTAACTTCTATGAAAGGTTCTCCTTAGGTAAAGTCTGCCATGTTGCCACTGCTATTCTTAACACATTCTGCAGCTAATAGAAACAGTACTGTAGATGAAACTGTGCCTTTTGCTGGGTGATGTTGCCTATCTTCTGTTTATCATTTCCGATGGCTGCAATGAAACAGCCAGGACACTGGAAAGCCCTCCTGGAGGTGTGCTAACAGCAGCAGCTGAGAGGGGGAACGGGTCAGGGCTGAGGGTTTTGAGGGCCTGAGGAGGGGCTCTCTGAAGGTTGCTGAGCTCTGATGGGTAAATTTCAAGGTTCCTGTGGAATTTACTCGGCATCAGTTACCCACACACAGTTTCCCACTGAGGGGACCAGATGGCCACCGAGGATGCACATGGGAAGGTGCTGGTTATAGATTGCAGCCATGGCACCTGAACTTAGCTACTGGGCCAATCATCCCCTCCTGAGAAGTCAGACCTGAATGGAATGCTAAGGACCCCAGATTCTGGGTCCTGTCATAGGTGTGCTGTAATTGTTCACACCTTTTGCCCCTTAGGGAGAAAACAAGAAGTCAGGAGCTTACTTGCCAAGCAAGGGGAGCCTCTCTGAAGGCCAGACAAGGTATTCATTTATGTGGTAAATTCTGTTGTCTTCTCTCCACATCCAATATTCCAAAGTCACCCCTTTGAAAAACTGTGTGAGAGGGTTATACACATGCTATTGTGTGCACATGGAAGCCAGAGGACAGCCTGCAAGAGGACACCCTGTGTGGGTGCCAGGAATCAAACTCAGGTCTGTGGGGTGGCAGCAAGTGAGTGTACCTGACGAACTATCTCCCTGGCCCCAAAGAGCATTTTAACTGGTGATTTCTAGTGACACTTTTTGGGGCAGGGCCTGAACTATATGCCACATGCTGAGTAGGTAAAGTGGAATTGTCAATGAAATTCTTCAAGAGAGAAAAGTGGCTCAGAGAGTTTGACTGACTTGCCCTATGTCACAGAGCTGATCAAAAGTTGGCTCCATATCTTGCAAAGTCAGACCCTGGTCCTAGGAAGAGGAAGGAAAGAGGAGAGAGTCTAGCATGACTTAAGTATTAGCTATGCAAAATGCCTTGTAGCGGGGCTCCTAGCCATACTCACACGCGGATTCAGATTTTCATCCCATTTTCCAGGTGATAAGAACCTCAGGACAAGAAAGTTTGGGTCTGGAGTTGTATCTAGGTTAGTAGAGCACTTGCCCAGCAAGCACAGAGCCCCAGGTTGATTCCACAGCACCACACCAAACATGGTGTGAAGGTGTTATGTCCAAGTTTCTGGACCCCAAAGTCTCAAGACTCAGTTATTTAACAGGTGGCCTTTAGGTAAAACAGAATCCCTGTAAATTTAAGGCTCAATTAATTCTTTGGTATCACAACAGCACACTCCTGTAACGCCAGCACTTGGGAAGCAGGGACAGGACTATCAGAAGTTCAAGGTCATCCTTAGCTATGCAGTTGAAGAGTGGTCCAGGCTACATGAGACCCTGTCTAAAGTATCATTTTGCCCAGAGTCATACAATCTAAAAGCTAGGCTTTCAGCCAAGATCTTTTTGAACTCCAGTGCTGCCTGTTCCCAGCCACAGCTGCCTTGGTATCTTGCCTACACCAGGCCAACTGAAACCTTGGAATGGATTTTCCTTGTTCTCCATTTCCAATCTCACCATATTGTTAATGCATTATTAATTTTCCTAATCAAATTCAGTCTATGGCACTCCCATGCTCAAAACACATTCAAAAGTAATATTGAGAGACCTTGAGAGACTGAAGTGTAAACTCTTAGCCTGACTTCTAAGCAGCCTTTCCAATGATCACACACGATGCCCAGTGTGGTCCCTCACACAGCCCTGGCTCATCTTCCACATCCCACCAGAGCATCCTTTACAAGACAGTGGTCTATTAAGTCACCTCCAGCCTTAACCATTCTAGACAGCTCTGTGACGATGAGGCAATGCATCATACCTGCTGCACCCATATTTGTGTTCTCTGATAACAGAGTTGACTGTCTCCAGTCAGTCAATGTTGGGGGAAGACTACTTCAAGCTTGGCTAAGTAGACCATCACAGCTCTGACCGTGGCAACTGGCTCAGGCATGAGCGAGTGAACTGCACCAAGCCTATCCTGTGGCTCTGGCTCAGATAAGAGAGTCTTCTCCATGGGAATGGGTAACAGGAGCATTGGGCTGTTGGCAGCTACTGTGGCATCATCATGGGGTGGATGGCTCTGAGCATTATACCACAGGCAAGTTCTTAAGGACATGGCCCATCATCCTAGGCCAGCACAGTTTATAGGAAGGTAGATGTATCCCTAAACTTTACGTGTCAAAAGCCAATACTTTATGCTTCAGTCAATTTATTTGGGTTTCCCAAGGCTTCAACTAGAAGTCTCTTTAGCACTGGAAGCTACAGCTGAGGTTGCTCTTATTTGCCTTCAACATGAAATCTAGTCTCTTGAAGGTTCCTGAAGGTCTGAACAATAAGGACTCTCCTTTCTTTCCCCACTGATATTACATAGTCACACAGCTGGTGGTCAGTAGATCAAGTGTGGTCCTTCTGCCATGGCCACGTCAGGTTTAGAGCTGAGCTCACTGCTGCCCCTGCCCCCCACAAAAGCCTCTTATAGGAAGGGGCTGGTCTAGAAAGCACAGGGACACTTCTGGCCAGAGACCAGACAGGCTTCATGCTAGTGCTTGGGTGCAGAGATGGCTGTCTTGAGCCTAGGGACTCCAGGCTCAAATTCTGACCCCACCTTCCACAGCTGTGGGACTGGACAGGCCTCTCAATGTCTCGGGCTCCTGACCTATAAAAGGGGAGTCATTGTAAAGTCTTCCGAAGGTTTTATTAAGTAATTTAAAGATAAGACTCGGGTCTTCATGGCAGTCAGTGCGATCGGAATCTATGCTCTTAAAACTGTTTCCTGCAGGAACCAGGAAGCCATGCACGTTCCTGAGTGAGTGCCAAGGCTTTTGATGCTCCCCATCTAGTGCTTTCAGACATGAGGGGCGTGGGTCCTGGGGACAGTGTCAGCTGGCTGGTCCCCAGCTCATGTGCTGCCTACAGTGTGTCACTGGGTGGCAATCTCCCTTCAAAACAGGCCATGAGCCACTCTGGTTTTCAGCGCTGGGCACTTGTCCAAAAGGCCACTGCAGGTCCCTCTGCCAAGGGAGCTGCCGCCTCCCAGATGCTCTTGTCTGGCTGGGCTTGGGGACCCGTGTAAGCAGAATGCCTAGCACACAGGTGCCGGCACACAACAGCCTGCTGCTGGTCTGGCAGAGGGAAGAGAGTCCGGTGGGGGCTGAGAGGCCAGAGAAGAGGTAGGCAGTGACCAGCGAGCTCGGAAGGGAGGACGCCTTATCTCCCGGAACTACAAGCCCATCTGTAAATCATGTCCACAGCCTTCCCATGAGCCTCACTCTTTTCAAGCCTTTGTGATTCTTTCTAGGGATTGTTATAGTTTAGATAGGAAGTATCCCCCGAAGACTGGTATATTAATAGTTCTTAGATGGTGGCCCAATCTGAGAGGTCTAAGAAACTTTAGGGGTGGGATCTCATGGAAGGAGTAGGTTCCCGGAGGCAGGCTCTTAGGGACATGTTTCCCTTGGCCCTTTTTTCGTTGCTCTCTCTCTGCTTCCTGGCCACCAAGGTGTGAAGTTCCCCCTTCCACAACACTCTCCTGCCACCAAGGACTGAGACCTCCCTCTGGATGCCATGAGACATCTGACACCATGAGCCCAAATAAATCCCCCTTGAAGCTGTTTCTGCAAAAACATTTGGTCACAGATTATGAAACCGAATCATACAAGGTAAATAAATGCCAGATTACAGTTAATCTGTGAAGTTCCTTCAGACACACAGCTCTGTCCTTCCCTAGCTGGGACAGGCCTGTCTCAGCGCTGGTGACAGATTCTGCTTCTCTTCATGGACCTATTGTACCCAGGCCAGCATCTCCTGCAGCAAGGCTGGGAGCTGGAAGAACAAGAGTGTAGAGGGGTAGATTTCCTGTCCACCATCCCCAGTTCTGCAGTTCATCCTTCAGGTGACCTTAAAACAATACAAAGCCACTGGTGCCACCCCCAGCTTAAAGGGTGTTCGCAGCTTTGTACCAGAATCAGCGTTAAGCTGTGACCCCCTCACCACAGCCAACCAGGGTCAAAGCAGCATGCTGCGTTGCCTCTCCTTGGCTACTTTCACCCCTCTTTTACCCTCCCCAGGTTGGCTTCTGCTTCCCAGCATCTGTACTTGCTGTTCCCTCTACTTGATATGCTTGCTGTCCCCGGGCCTTCACAGAGGGTTCCTTCTGGCCTCCAAGTTTCCCCTAGGGTGTGTCTTCTGAGCACTTCGCTGGAAGCTGCCTGCCACACTTGTATGTTCTGTGTGTCTCTTAGCACACTTTACCATCACCCCACACAGCATCGCCATTCTCTTCCTTCTCTTCTTACCTTGGCTTTGCTCATGGATTTTGCTGCCCTCAGTGCTGAGGTAGGAAACAGTATATCTCATTTCCTGTTTAACCCCAGAGCCTTGGAAGGGTATGGTACATAGTGGAAACCCAGTGAATGGATATTTTTAGGTAAATGAAAGGTACTAATAAGTTAGCTGCCATCTCCTCTGCTTTAAGGATACACTGGAAAGGAGTTCTTTAGGGGAGAGGAAGGGAAAAGGCCGCTACTTGCTGGGTCTATGGGATGGCTTGGCTAAGGGACTCTAGGACGTTTTTTCTGTCTCCCTGATCCAGGCTAAGGTAGAGTGTAGACTGAGAAGAGACAGCTAAGCCAGTCTAGGAGATAGAGCCAGAGGAAGAGCATGGAATGGGGCAGAGACCCAGGCTCCAGTCCGGTCTGCGCTGCTTCCACTTGGGTATTTGTTTGCTCCCAAGCCTTGGTGATTCTGTCAGTCAGGTCCACTTTGCCGCTATCCCACACAGCAGCTATTCTGGATGAATAGACATTATCCTGGTCTCACAGAGCGCTCAGGGAGTAAGGAAATGGTGTGCAGATCTAGCATGTGGCCTGGCTCACAGCAGTGCTCCTTAGATGCCTGCCACACCTTAAGATGGCACGAGGGAGTATCCGGTACAGCTCAGGAACCCTTCCAGTGCCTGATCTTTAACTTTTCTCTTGGCAGCTGCAACATCCAAACCCTGTGATGGTTTTTCTCAGAGCTGGATTCTCACCTGATTGGGAGGAGGAGGAGATGAAAGCAAGGCGTCTGCACACAAGGTGCCATGCTATGCGGGTCACAGACCCCAGGGTGCGATGAGCAGACATAGCCAGCATCCTTCTCTCCCCCTCTGCAGGGCTGGGCCCACCATGAATATGCACACTCAGGCTTCAGCCAGCCTGGAAGGATGGCTCTGCTTTCTGCAGGTCAAATGCCATGGCAACTGTGCTGGACAGACTCCCCTGGCCTTCTGATATAATGGGCTCTGGAGTGACACACAATAGGGCAGTCTCCCAATGCAGACATTACCCTGCAGTCCTACTGACAGTTATTCTTAAAAAGCGTAGACAACGGGACACAGAAAGAGGAGCATTCTGAGTCCTGGAGAGAATACGTTAGGACTCCAGCTTCAGTGTTCCAAAACAACTTTCTTACTATTGTATTGTACTATTGTACGGTCCATCTTCCGTAAGATGCAGTGGAAACAGTGGCTGCTCACACAGACGCTCTAACGGAATGTCACTGTCCATTAACTGAGTGTGTTCACTGAGGCCCATGTGCTGGGCATTGCACCTGGTGTCTGTTCTTGCCCGGGAGAAGTCAGAAAAAGACCAGAGAGACTTGCCAATCTTTACGCACAATTCACTTAATATTTGAGTGCAGTGTTTGCCATATTGCTAAATGATCATGTGCTATTTACATTTGATAAAGTAGCTTCTGGGAGTGAAGAAAGCTTCCCTTGCCTCCTGCGACAAGCTGGTTCCCTCACTAAAAAGGAAAAATAAAACACCCCCCTACACACACACACACACACACACACACACACACACACACACACACACACACACACACCACAGCTCAGAGTATTGAAACATCATGGTTTCAATACTTTTCCAGAACAGTAAAAAGGGAAATGATTTCTGACTGAGGTTACTACTGTTTATTCCATAACACCAAAAAACTCCTCTGATGGGGACAGGAAGCCAGAAGGTCATCCGCGAAGGGCGCCTCTGCCTGGAACTCTGTCGATCAGGGACTCCAGAGGATGCCTCAGCCCCCTGGCGTTCTGCTGGATGCTGTAAGCGTGAGGTAGATGATAGCTCTCTTTCCTGTTATCTGATCTTACACTTGAAAGCCTCACCCAATGAAACACTCTGCTCTGCCCAGGACTCTCGAGCAACAGCTCCAGCTGGACGCCCCCAAACGTTTTGCTTTAGCTTGCTCTCTCATCTGAGCTACCCCAATCACCTCTTTAGGATGATTTGGGCCCCTGATGTTTTGTTTTCTGTCTAGGTTTGCTTTCTGTGGCTGTGATAAACATCAAGACCAAAAGTAGCTTGGGGAGGAAAAGCTTCATTTTGTCTAACAGAGTGGTTCTCAACCTTCCTGATGCTGCAACCCTTTAATGCAGTTCCTCTTGTTGTGGTGACCTCAACCATAAAATTATTTTGTTGATAATTCATAATGGTAATTTTGCTTCTGTTATGAATCATAATGTAAATATCCGTGTTTCCAATGGTCTTAGGTGAACCCCGTGAAAGGGTCATTTGACAGACCAGACCCCCCAAAGGGGTTGAGACACACAGGTTGAGAGCCACTGTTCTAACAGGTCCACCATTAAAGTCCATCATTAAAAGACATCAAGACAGGATCTCAAACTTGGGGCAGATACCACTACGAACATAGCTGATCCTCCTGCAGGGATGGTTATCTTCCACAGTGGGCTGGACCCTCCTATATCAATTGGCAACCAAGAAAACACCCCACAGACATGACCACAGGCCAATATGACTGAGGTAAAATCCCTCAATTAAGGTTCCCTTTTCATAGGTGTGTCAAAGTCGAAGACTAAGATTGGTCATCTCAGTATCTATCTACCAACTCTCTCTATGGGTTACTCACTGTTCATGGTTTTACTAGTGCTTGCTTTATATTTAATAAGTTTGCCCACTGAAAGTGTAGAGATCACAGATTGCTCCTGGGACAGTACAGAATGCTGACAGCTGCTATGAATGAAATCCACAGGGTGCTGGGAGAGCCACAAATGCATTGAAATGTGATCCTTCTGGCTAGAGAGTACTGACCCTGGCTGGAGATGCCCTTCAGCGGCCATGTGCTCACCTCACATGTGCAAGAATCTTAGTTGGATTCCAAGCATTGCATGGAAAAAGCTAAAACCAAAGTAAATCTTTGCTAAAGATGAAATACAAACAGCCAATAAACAAATACAAAAAGATGTTCCACCTCACTTCAAACCACAGAGCCTGGTGGATCTCAGCCCAGTCAGAATGGCAGTCATTGAAAGAACAAGCCCTGGCCGTGGTGTGTGTGTGTGTGTGTGTGTGTGTGTGTGT
>LOEQ01000416.1:94722-124140 GCA_001685075.1 Bramus lutescens | reverse complement strand
CTGCTGTTCCAGACAGCACTCGTGGACGCTAGCTGCACCAGGAAGGCCATGATGGAGAAGCTCTGCTGCCCCGCAGCTGCGATGCAAATTCATCAGTGCAGCACTAAGGATTTTCTACAAATTATTTCTCAGTTTTCCACATTTAAAAGAGAATGCCATGCCTACATCACAGAGGAGAAAATTGAAGAGGGGATGTGTGGAATTTGTAGTCTCCTTCCAGACAGTGTGAGAAATGCACATGAGGAGTGAAGGACATCAAGGTGAGGGAAGGCACAGGGGGTTAGCACAGGGTGCTTGGCTGTGCTGGCCACCACTGAGCACATGCTGGGGTCTGCAGCTGGCTCTTGGGCAGATGTGTTCGCCCAGCATGTAGGGCTCTTCCAAAAAACTTGTAAAGCCAACTTTCATCTCAGAGCTGTCCGCAATAGGAAAAGAGTGAGGGTGGACTTGCCCGTCCCTGTCCTCCGCTGGTCCAGCTGTACCATTATTCTATAAGTTAGTGCTATCCACCCCCTGCCCCGCCTGAGGAGGCTGGCATTCACATGTCAGTGTGGCTTTTCAGCCACACTTCATGGGAAAAGGTCAAGTCAACAGAGTAAGGCTCAGCTTCCGAGACAAGAAGGCCAACATGGCCTGGTGCTTCAACAGGATATCTAGCAAGGGCCATGCTGTAGGGAGAAGCATGCTGGGACACAGAAGGTAGAAGGTGGCATGTGTAATACAATGTCTGTGGGTCATGCCTTGCTCCCCAAACTCTCCATTTCTGCTGCTTATTTAGCAAGGAGAACGGTGCTACCCAAATGAAACTGGCCACCAAGAGGAAAGATGACATTTCATATAGTATGCTGTCATGACCATCGGAAAGATAGGACTCTCATCTCTAACTGTGAAAGGGACACTTATCGAAGACCCTACGGCCACTTGGTGGAAGGGTGGCCCCAGAGTCCTTGGTCCTTTCTATCAGGCCATCTCTCTGTATCCCTCTAGGCTTCTGCAGAGGACTCCTCCCTTGACCCTTCATTCTGGCCAGTGCTCCAATGCTTATGTTTGCTGGACAGCAGCAGCTCTAAACGAGATATTTGAGGATCGCATATCTTTTCCAACCATCCTTGTTCACTTTCTTGGAGGAAAGCCTTCCTACCGTGTATTAGTTCACCTTTGGTTCAGAGTGACTACTAACCCACAGATGTAATTATTTATTTTCTGCAGGCCTAACCCCCAGGAAGCAGCAGCTTGTCCAGACTGCCCACAGAAACCAGATCAGAGCTACGGGCCAGCTTGAAAAGCTCAAACAATGTATATGAGCAAAAGGAATGGAGCCCTGCCTCCCCAACAGGCAGCCTCTCTTCAACCCATTAGCATTCCTGAGGGGCCTCTTGGGAGAATAGAAGGGGAAAGCACAGATGCCAGGGCTGTAGTTCCCCCTCTAGGTGCTCTCTAACCCTCAAAGGCCACTATTCCAGCTATGGCAGCTCTGTTTCTGAAATTGGAGACCCTCTGAGAAGAGGAAGTGGCAGCTGTGTGGCTATTTTCCCAAGTGGCATGGCTTCCTCTCTAAGCCATTAGGAGAGGGTGAGATGGCAGGCGTCAGGGAAGCCACAATGAGGCCTTGGACCGGCACGTCACTTTCTCTGCAGATAGCATGAACAATGTAACTTAACAGCTCATCATTAATGGGGAAAATGAGATAAGAACTAGCTTTGCTGTCCAAAGGAGAGCTCCCAGGCTGGACTGAGTATGTGGTAATGTTTGCTTTCAAGCCAAAAGCTGACAGAGGGTGGATTCCATTCTTGCCCCGCTGTGCACCCCGGCACCCCTCAACCCTCTTAAAGAATAGGCACTACTAAATTATCTGCTGACCCACATCCTTTCTGACCAGCCTCAAGAGAAAGACTGTGCCTGTTATTTCACAGAATTTGTTAAACAAATCACAAGGCACGTTTCTAGTTCCCATCTTAATGGGAGATGAAGGAGCAATCATTTCAGAAAGACTGGGAGAAATAATGTGGTAGGCATCTGTCATTTTGTAACTATGTCTGTTTGCTGTTGACATGGCTGCTTATGCACAGGGCATTCACAGCTATTGGAATGTGTATGCATGTGTGTACATATGTGTACATGTATTTATGCATGTGTAAATGTGTGGCATGTATATAATATATAATATGTGTGTATGTATGTATACATTGCATGTTAGTGTATATATTTGTGCATATATGTGTGTGTGTAAATGTGTGTATGTGTGTGCATATACATGCATATGTATGTAGGTGCTTGAATATGGATTGTGCACGTGTACGTACATGTGTGCGTGTGCATGTATCTGTGTATGTGTGTGTATGCACATCTGTGTCTCTTCTTGTTGTCTTGTTTCTTTCCCAAGATTCTCCTCACAGAAGCCATTGTAATCTGATCACATTTCTCCCACATCTCAAAACCTTTGATGACTCCCAATTTCTCTTTGTCGAGATGAACATCTCTAAAGGGGCAGAGCCATCTCTCAGGAGTCCAGGCTCCCTCCAGCCTTCTTAGCTAACGTCTGTGGCCCAGCCATGCTGTCTTTCTCTTGAACATACTGTGCTCTGTGCCAACCCAGAGCCTGTGAAGCCCGGGTAGGTACCCTTCCTTCTGAATGCCAGAGACATTCTTCTCTGCCCCACCCCCAGCTTGGCCCCTAGGCACCTCATTCAAATGCCAGTTTCTCAAGAAAGTCTGTCTTCCTGGGTCCCCTCCTGTTTCCTGACATCGCCTCACACATCTTGTATTCCATGCCATCATCTTAAATTACGACACCTAATTATTTGTGTGGCTAGTTATTTAATGCCTGTCGTCCACATTATGCTGCAAGCTCTCTGACAGCAAGGTCAGATCACATCTGTCTCATTCCGGTTTCTAGAACACACTGTCAGAAGGTTCACTTGCTTTGTGATGAGACAGGGATGTTTTGAAATCAATCCCTCATATAGACTAAGGAAAATGGTTTAAAGAGCTGGAGAAAGGGGAAAGCGAGGCACATTCTCTTCACTCATTCCATCAAAAAAAAGCTATTCTTAGGCTATCTGCTTCCTGCCAGGAGCATGAGAGATGGGCACACAGGCTACAGCCATTAACAAGACAGGCTCTGTCTTTGTGTTCTCTTCCCCTCTCACCTGCTATGCTAGATTACCCTACGAGGACTGTCTGCTCACCTGACTGTGTGGACCTCAAGGCCCAGGGCCATGACCTGCTTATTGTACATATGAGGTACCTAGCAGTTGGTGCTTCCAGCACTCCTCGTGCCAAGTAAATGTCCATTGAAAGAGTGAATGGCTGGACCTGTACAGTCTCCTCCTCTCCCCTCTGTCCCACACACCCTCACTAATCTAGGCACTTTGCAGGACACCGGGTATGCTTGCCAGAGCCATCCCTCCACAAGTCTTTCTTCTTTGTCTGATTCTGACCTATCCTGAAATCATGTCTTGTGTCCTTTTCTCTAAAATGACTTTTCTACTTGGATGCCATTGCCCCAAGTTCCAAGACCCAGGCCAGGCCTAGGTTTCTGCCATGGCTTCCCACAATTCCAAGAATTCCTGGCAATTCTTTCTTCCCTAGACAGCAGCTTCATATGGAAGGCAATCATGCTTATTCCTCATGCCAGGTCCTTCCCTGGCATGTAGCAGGTTTCAAACGAATATTTTTTTTAAGTAAGTGATCGAATGGATATCAGAGGGGCAACTTCAGATAAATAAAAATATGCCTTTACCTGTCTTTCAATTTTGTACCTTCAAGCACATGGGCATTTTGCTGGAAACACAAGCAGAAAGGTAAATTGCTTTGAGAAATTTCGTATTTTAAATTCATTTTTGAAATGGATTTGCATGCTATCCTAAATGCTCCACACCCTTCCTGATTCTTCTTGCAGCCCTGGGTAATGAGAAGTGGTATTCAGAACAAACAGAAGATTAAATCATGCTCAGGGCATGCAAGAAAAATGAATTCTGATGTTTCCTAAGGATATTTTAAACAAGGGTTGGAACAAAAGAGGATTTGTAATTAACCCCCAGTTACCTAGGAAACTGCATCTACCACAGCATCCATTCACACAAAGATATGCCTTGATCATGAAGTTTGTGAATGGCCACTCCGGGGGATGAGGGATAAATATGGGTACTATGCTAGTCCCTGTAGGTCATGGTGCTTGAAGCTCACAGCCCATTTGTGAGCTCAATAGCATCACTATAATCTTACAGCTCTCTTCGTCCTGGGCCCTGGCATATGACTCTAGGAACCCTTGGGTTTTCTGAATGATAAGTGGCCCATAACAAGCCAGTTTATCTGTACCCAAACTTCCACCATGGAGGGCACATCTGAGGGCCCCTAAACAGGGACTATTTGACAGAGGATCCAGTCATGTGATTACAGGTTTGACATTTATATCCTGACCCTGTGACCTCCAGGGAGGGAAGACAGCTTGGAGAGTGAGTCAATGGGCTAATGGATAATTATTTAATCAATCATGCCTGCTTAATGAAGCCCCTATAAGACACCCTAAAGTATGTGGTTCGAGGAGGCTACAGGTTGGTGACAGGAGAGTGGCCCTTTCTAATTCTGGAGCAGAAGCGCATGCACCAAGGGTCTTTCCAGACCTTGCCCTGGGTACCACTGTACCTGGATAGTCATCCAAATCCTTAGTCGTAAACCACTAAATGCAAGGAAAATGTCTTCCCCAGTCTTAGAGCCATCACCATGGCAGATTATTGAACCTGGGGAAGTGGCTGTGGGAGTCACTAATTTATAGGCTGTTGGTCAGTGGCACTAACTCCAGGCAGTTAGTGTCAGAATCCAATTGAATCACTGGACACCTAGTTGGTATCTGGAGAGCTGGAGGATTGACTTTTGGTGTGGAAACCCTGCACATTTGGTGTCGGAAGGGTTTCAGTAAAATCAAATCACAGTGGCTGGGAAAACAGAGACACAGGCTGATTTCTGCAGGCTGCTACTATTGATGGGAACAAAAGGCAGGTTTGAGTTCAGGCCTGCATAAATAGGAACCTATGCTTCCTCCACAAGGTGGCTGATTTTTCTGAGCAGACAAGAAGCCAAGTTCAGACCCTGAGCTCACTACTGTGTCCCAGACTCTACTTCATGCTGAAAGCCCATTTTCCTCCTTTATAGACTTGGGTAACAATGGTGCCTATCTCATTTGGTTATTGTCAGCTTCTGAGGTAATTCATTTGGGCATCTAATGAGACCAAAGTGATGTGTCACTTAAGCCCAAGAATGGATGACATCTGTGTAGTGCTGAAGGAATGAAGGATGGCAAGTCAGAAGCCAAGTGCTGGGCTGGAGAGATGACACAGCGGTTAAGAGCCTCTGCCAGTCAATCATGAGGACCAGAGTTCAGGTCCTAAAACCTATGTCAGGTGACTCACAAGCACCCGTAACTCCAGTTGCAAGGGTTTGGACACCCTCTTCTAGCTTCTGTAAACATCCACACACACATATGTGAATACACTCAGATTGGCAAACACACAGAGACAGGCACACACACACACACACACACACACACAGAAATCAAGTTAAATTGAAAAGAAAGAGAACACAGTGATACAGAGCAAGTGGCACAGGAATGAAAATAAATTCCGAAGCTGATGATGCCACTCCACAAAGCACCTAGCCTGCCTGGGATCCCTCTGGGTTCCTCCATCCCCAGCACTAGGAAAAATAAACAACAACAATAATAAAAAGCTTTCTTTCCTTAATCTGTTGACGAGGAGGCCTCTTAAAGCTGAGCACCACTGAGAACTTCTTATTATGTTTCTTTGGTTTTTTTGTGGCCCAAGTTTAGAGATGCTACATGACCAATGGCTGTCCCGGCAGTGAGAATGCTGATATCATGTGGGGAAACACACATATCAATGGCTCAGAGACAGATTCTAGGGTGCCAGCCTCTAAGTGGGCATTTCACAATCCTTAATCTATTCACGGGGCCTGTGCCCTCTGTCTGCATCATAGAAAGGCATACCTAATTTAATGTAAGAGGAATGAGCCAGAATCCCAAGGAGTGACCAGGCATTATGTGATAGATTAATTGCGAGCATCTTTTCCCTGAGGATCACAGCGATTACTTGCTATGTGCATTCGTCTATGTTAGGGGTCCTACCCGTGTTACCTACTGTATTACCTATTGTAAAAGTAACCAGAGCACAATCAGAAAACATAACACTCTAAACAGGATATATAAATAATTTAACGTTAGGTGACCCTAAGATGCAACAGCGCAGTTAACTCTTTCCATCCAGCATCTTACAGAGCCGTGCATCGGGACCCTCAGGAAAGCTTGCAAACACAGAAACATCAACACTTCCCCTGCACAGACGAGCTATGTTGCCAGGATGAGGACATTCAAGAAGACAGTGGGTGATTTCCCTAGAAATTCATGACTCCATGAAGTTTCCCATTCTATATTTAAATATAAACTGGTAAGGAACATATTCATTATGTGTCCTACTGTCTGCTAATAACAGCAAGTTTTAGAAAGGTAACCAATCACCATCAAAATTTTTCTCAGGATATGTGTGTGTGTGTGTGTGTGTGTGTATGTATGTATGTATGTGTTCTGTCAGCATCCTGTTTTTGAAATTTGAAAACTTCTGATCCTCTCCTGGCCATCTGTCCCCTTATGACACATGGTAGAATATAATGCCATTCTGGACTGTATGTCTCTTTTTTCCCCATAGGAGAGGAATGTTATTATTTGCTTTGGTGCTAACCCAGGAGAGTATTACATGTTTCATTCCTCCTAAACAAGTGTTGTTTTAGCCTGTTGTTCTTATTGTCAATTTTATGCTCTTCTCGCTTACTCTACATGTATTCAGTAATTTTCTTTGGTTGCTGCTAAGTGCCAATGTTTTATCATACATGCACATCTGTTATACACAATATTTCATAAAGTATACTACTTACTGTATTCTAAGGTTTTTTTTTTTAAGTTCACAGTGATTCCAAGGCCGCAAGGCATTCGAGACTGGCTGAACAGCAGTGATTCTCTCACCAACACGCTTTCATGAAAGGCCATTTGTTAAGCCAGCAGAGGGAGTCGCTGTGAGGTTTAGACCGCAGTTACCCACAGCATTCCCCAAGAGGGGAGAAGAAAGTGGGCGGAAAAGAAAAACAAAACAACAGAGGCCTGGGGGACAAGAAACAAATCGTGCAGTGAACCTGATGGGAACGGGTAAAGAATGGCCTGTTCGACACTGCGAAGCCTTCAGGCCCCAGCCAAGATTCTACTGTGTTCACTCTGCACACCCGGAAACACAGATTACAAATGTGGACTCTGAGTTTTACTGGCAATGTTTCAAGGACAGAAACAAAAGATCTGTTTGGAGTCCAGAGACCCAGAAACACCTGGATGCTTGACCATCAAAGAGTGTAACGAGGATGGCGGAGACTCAGCGGTTGTCATGTCTGTGTGGCAGTTCACCTCACACGAACCACAGTCTCCGGCTTCATTCTTCCGCCCACATAGTGGTACTATCAAGACACGGAACTGGGGACCCACATGAGAAATTGAGCAGAGTTTAGGAGCGTGAAGACTCTGCATCTTTGCGAAAAGACCATGGCCCAAATGCCCCATGTCTTCCGGCTTCTTTCCTGTGCTGCTTCCTGCTGCAAGTAGGAAAGATACAAACACCAACCAATATTTCCAAGGATAAGGTTACTGGACATTTGTCTGCTATTTGAAGGCTCAATAACATGCAAGACAAAGTCTTGGATCCTGCCTCACAATCTAATTTGATTTGGCCGCCCAGTGCTTTGGGACCTAATAAAACAGTTCTTACCTCCTAAAGGAGGTAAAGACATGGACCTGTGAGGGTTTGAATGAGAAATGTCCTCTACAGTGCCAGGCTTTCGATCACATGGTCTCACTTGGTGGCACTGTTTGGGGAGGGTTAGGTAGCACAGCCCTGCAGGAGGAAGTACTCCAATGGGCATGGGCTCCCGGCCTGAAAAACCTTGCCAACTTCCAGTTCATTCTCTGTTTCCTGCTTGCCTTTCAAGACATGAGCTACCAACTCCTGCTATGCCTCCCAGTCATGGTGGACTCTTATCCCTCTGGAGCAATAAGCCCAAATAAATACTTTCTTATATCAATTGGCTTTGCTCGTGCTGTCTTATCATAGTAACAATAATGGATTAAGCCACCAGGATGTACCCATCCTTGGTAACTTGACTGGGAACACAAAACAACTGCTTACTTAGTTCACAGCCCCATGCTTCCAGTGGGAGCCCAGAAACTTTCTCCTTCCCAAGGTTGTCAGGAAGCTCCCTGCTTTTCTTCTTTCCAAGTCTTTAATTACTCTTTTCCTAACTATAAATAAGGCACTCTTAACTATCCTGACATGAACATTTCCCTGAGAATCACTTCACTCACCCATTACCAAATATCCCAAAAGTGGTACCCCAAAGCTGCACTCTCCCTTCAGAGACCAGGGCGCTGTAACATCTTCAAAGCCCACATTACCCACAGCCTCTGAACAAGGACCATGTGCCAGCCTGACATCTGACTCGAAGTTCACAAGAGACTTGTAGAATCTGTCTCTTGAGACACGTGTAAAGTCATATCCTGAGCCAGTGGTTCTCTGTATTGGCCAGTATCTGAGGTCTCCTTTCACAGGTAGCTCATCCTCCGGGTCCCTGTTGTAGCATGGAAGCCTTCAGAATAGTTTGCAGTGATGGAGTGTGGGCAACATGACCAATATTGCCTCCTAGCGTGGCACCTGACTCCTGCATCATAATTTGGACCCCTCTCTCCCTTTACTGTGCTAATGACCCAGTGAAAGGACCCAGGCTTTATGTGATATATTTGGCAGGACAGTTGTGAGGAGGAAGAAGCCTGGGTCCCTGAATATTCAGATGGAGTAGGACCTCTACCTTTATTTTATCAACCCACATAAGTCTGAAGACTCATCTCTCACTGCAGATTACCTCAGGATTCCTGACTATAATGAATATATCTTTTGATATTTTTTTGCTGCGACGGGCTCTATTTGTACCTGTGATGTTGTACACATCTCAGTTGTGCGGAGACGTCTTAAAGTGCGGCACTCTGCCCATAAGTTGGGGTTTTGGAGGGCCACTGTGATTTGGTCATGGTGAGCACAATGGCCGGGACTTCATCTAAAGACTCTGACGAGATTGAGGGCTCTGACTGAGCATCCTTATAGAGTACACGTTCTTCCACAGGTAAGCCTGTTGCTGCCTCACCAAATGCTTGGTCCATACCATTGCCTTTCAGATGAGCAGATGGGAGTTTTGATATAAAGTGTGCTGGCATGTGCTGCTCTGAAAATAGATTTGTTTCTTGCCTGCTTCTAAATTCAGTTTTAAGAAGCAGCAGTCAACAAACTCCATTTCCCCCTTAAGGCAGGTCAGCAGCTGGACGAGACCTCCATTTCCTATTAGAAAGCAAGGGAACAGAGCACTGGGCCAGGGTACGGGAAAAGCTCATGGCCCCCGCGGCAGCAGAGACCTCTTCTGAGGCACTTCATGTGGGACATCTGGCTTGTGCTCACTTTTTCTGTTGAGGAGGGGCTTGGCACTTTGCAAAGAGACACTTTCTAGTTCGAAGTACTGTCAATTACAGAGCTCAGACGGGAGGGCTGGAGAGATGGGTCACCGGTTGAAAGCACAGGCTGCTCCTCCAGAGGACCTGGGTTCAATTCCCAGCACCTACATGGTGGCTCACAACTGGCTGTAACTCTAGTTCCAGGGGATTTGACACCTCCACATCAATGCACATAAAGTATACAAAAAGATCAAGAAAGGCATTTTTAAACATTAAAAAACAGGAAAGAAAGGGAAAGAAGAAAGGAAGGAGGGAAGGAAGGAAGGAAGCTCAGACTGTCTCAGCTGTTCTTCAGTCCCATATCTGTCTGTAGAGGCAGAGCCCAGCATACAGACCTTCCCAGCACGAAGAAGGCAAAGTGGAGCCCAAGTTTTTCTTTTCATATCTCTGCCCAAAGTCCTCTCTTTTTCACCGTATATAGTCCTGGGACCCTTTCTTAGACATCCTCCAGCCTGTTGCTGCCTCGTAGACGCTGAAGTGGCAGAGACCAGCCACACAGGGACAATGTGGAGAGGAAAGGCCAACACCCACTATCTTCAGGGCACTGCGGGCACTTGAACAAATAATGCCCTCAGGGGACAGCAATGGCTTTCCTCAGCTCCAGCAAGGTTTGTGGCGAAACGTGGGTCTCCCCAGAGCTTTGTAACAGACTAGAATGACGATGTGCCTGGAGAATTGCAGGCTGGTGCAGGACCCAAAGAACGTCTAAGGAGATCTTTAACTATCCCTCAGGGGCCCTGGACCCATCCCATTTCTGCTTTTGACACCACCCACCCTTTCGCCATCCTTTTCCTCTTAGAATCGGTTTCTCGCAGGCTTACCCTCCCCACTCACCCAGATGCCTCTCCATATTCCTGCCTATTTGTGCAGCTTCGCTTTTTACAAACTATTCTTCATTATTTGAATGAAAACATCTACAGGAAATAGCCTGCTATCTTCACTTAATCCTCATCAACCCACTCAAGCAATGTTTGGTAATGATTTGCCCTAGCTGATGCTGGCTAGCCGATAGATTCACTCTCAGCTCCNCTAGTCCACAGTGCTGAAGGGATGGCCACAGGACAGGGCGCTGTCAGATCCTACAGGATCAATCTGGGTTTTAGCAAGGCTGCCTGTCAGAGAGGCCTGACTGTAGTCATCCACAGATCCAGGCTTCCCATGCTGTGACAGGCACATCCCACTGTAAGCCCCTAGTTGCACAGATAGCCCACATCATATTGTAAGCCCTTAGTTATGGAGATAGCCCACGTTATACTGTAAGCCCCTAGTTACACAGATAGCCCACATCATACTGTATGCCCTTAGTTATGGAGATAGCTCACACCATACTGCAAGCCCCTAGTTATGGAGATAGCCCACATCATACTGTAAGCCCTTAGTTATGGAGATAGCCCACATCATACTGTAAGCCCCTAGTTATGGAGATAGCCCCAAGCTGTGCTTCTCCTCACTACTGGCAATCTGCTTCCACACTGCAATTGTGCAATCCTTTGCCTGCTGCAACTCCTCCTGGAAGGCGGTGGAAGATCCCTCAAGTCTGTCCTTACTCCCATCTCTATCTACAACACCGAGAGGAGTATGATTCCTCCAGTTCTGTTTTATAAATCCCAAAGGTTTCACAGCTCTGTCAGAAACAGGAAGACAGGAAACCAACCAAGAAAGCAGAAGTCAGCATCGAGCCCTAGACTTGCTAGGAATAATGCAATGTAATTCCAGGCAAGAGCTCCTAAAACAAAAATAATATTAGGAAACCGAGGAGACAGCTTGGCCTCTTTCCCACCCCGGTGCTCAGCAGTTGTCTCGTTTCCCATCTTGCACAGTGCCTTGGGCTTCCTCCCAGGCAGGCTAAGATGATCCCCTCCGTCTCCTATCACAGCTCCAACAGGCAGTCCATGAGGCATGGAGCTGGAGAAACTGATTACTGACCTGCCTGCTCCAGGGAGCAACAGTCTGCCTCACCGATTCCCACCTCAGGTTTCAGCTAGCCGCATCCAGTGAGGCTCCAGGGAGGAAGCAGCCATCTCCCACGCATCAGACCTGGCTGAGAGATGGGAGTGGACACTGACTGCCCGCAGCTTTCAGGAAGAGGGTGAGATGCCCAGATTCATTCATGCAGATTTTAATAAAACTCAACCAAGCAGAAGCACCTCATAAAACTTTAACAGGCTATGAAGAGGGTTTTCCTTGCTATCTGAATACTGACTAGAGTCTCAAGATAAAGATAATGGTAACAGAGGTCCCAAGTCCTAGAGAGATGCTTTATGTAGCTCTGCAAGCCCAATAGCACATTCTGGAAGATAGCCAAGCTCATCCTCAGAGAGGAGTAGTACCTTCGGAGGCCATTGGTAGAGAGATGAGAGAAAGAGAAGCAAGCAATGTCATACCCCATCCCTTATCAGCCCTAGGTCACATTGGGAGAAACACAGAAGTTGGAGAGCCAGGCAGGAGAGGAGAGATATGTAAAGACATATGAGGGCGTGCAAGGACGTGCCATGAGTTCCAGAGATTTATGGAAACAATCACTGCTGTCGCTGGAGTAGACCAAGCAAGAAGCGTGAGAACATGCGGTACCTCCAGGAGTTGAAAATACACGGAAATAAACATGATTGTTCATGCATGTGATGATGGGGTTGTGAGATGGGACCAGTGCTGGGCTAGCTGCAGGGCAAGTAACAACTGTACTGTGGACCAGGAATTCAGACAAGGATTACTGGGCTTGAATTACTGTCAAAGAACTCAGCCTTCGGAGACTCTGAGAGAGGGAACAGCAGACAGGGAGCGGAGGGAACTCAAACTAGGGAAGAAGCAGAGTAGAAGACCTCAAAGAATATCTCAGATACATCATTTGATGGGATGACCTTGGGACATGGCATATACAATTCATAATCCAAAAGAATGATGTAACAGACTTCCTTTTGTACCACCAACCAGCTCCCAAATCATGACATGAAGACAATATTAGTTATGAATGCTCAGCCTAATCTTATGCTTGTTTCTTGATAGCTCTTATAACTTAATCTGTTTCTCTTCATCTATGTTTTGCCTTGGGTCTTTTTTTTTTAACCTTTCGTTCCTTCTGTATGTCCTAGTCCATCTAGCTGATTGGTGGCTGCCTGGCTGCCTGGCTCCAAGACATCTCCTTCTCTTTCTCCCTTGTTTTCTCTTCTCATTCTTCTCTATCCAGCCTAGCTTTCTCCTCCTACTTATTCCCTCTGCCTGCCAGCTCCGCCTATCCCTTTCCTGCCTACCTATTGGCCGTTTAACTTTTTATTAAACCAATCAGGTGCATTGGGCAGGCAAGGTGAAACAAATGCAATACATTATTACATAATTAAACAAATGCAGCACAAACAAATGTAACACGCCTTTACATAGTTAAAATAGTCCACAGGATAAACAAATGTAACATGTCTTTAAAGAGTTAAAATAATAATATTCCGCAGGATAAAACAAATGTATCACTTCTTTACATAGCTAAATATTCCACAACAG
Source organism: Bramus lutescens (assembly GCA_001685075.1). Taxonomy (NCBI): domain Eukaryota; kingdom Metazoa; phylum Chordata; class Mammalia; order Rodentia; family Cricetidae; genus Bramus; species Bramus lutescens. Next base: position 111,041 of record LOEQ01000416.1, on the reverse strand, counting down.
AATGAGCCATGTGCAGAGGACTCCCCCTTCCCTTACTCCCTGATTAGTACCCATGAGCCAGAACTTAGGGACCCAGGGAACAGGTGGGTAGGAAAGAAGGGAGGAGTGAAAGGGCAGGTGGGCTAGCCTGAGCTCCCACTGAGTGTGTTATGCTTGGAGAGATGAAACTGTGAGCTGAAAGTGAGACTCAAATTTCAATTTGGTTGGGCTGGTCCTTTCAATGACTCAGGATGGGGCTGTTGCTGCTGCTGCTTCTCCTGAAGAGCCTGGGAATGGTACCCATGATGAGGAAGAGAGGTGAGCAAAGCAATGTGTGTCTTCCTGACAGACACTGCTGACTGCAGGCTACTTGCGAGCCTGGTTGCACCAGCTCAGAAACCAATCCTCCCAAACCTTATATGTCTCCTGTGTTAAATAGACAGTGCTGCTCCCACCTCTTGGAGGAGTTTTGGAAAACATGACATCAGTGTGTAACGTGTCTGGCATGTGACCGTGCTCAGCCAATGGTATTCCTCCTGGCTCCATGAGCCATTGCTGTGCAAGGCTGGCTTGTAACCTTTGAGTTAAGAGACTTCTACAACAGCAGAGCTGAAGAGATTGGAGGGTCCTGACCCAGCATCCTCATGAGATACTATGAAACCAGAACCAAGGTTCAGAAAGACTAGAGTCCAGTTGCTTAAACTAACAGCAGGTTCACAACTCAAGTCTTCTGGCCTCTACCCTGTAGGAATGACTGCCATTGTTGAGAGGTTGACTAAAGAGTGACCAGGGGCTCTCACACAAGGACCTGGCACCCATGGTGGCATTAAGAGCTGCCAGATAAAAAAATGCATTAGTGCCCTACCCATTTTCACCCACTCAGTAAAAGCCTTGTGCCAGGACCTCGGAATAGAGCCGCAATCTGACCCAGAGCCCCTCCTCTGTCCTCATCCCACTCTCAATAGTGTGGGAGTCAAAACAATGGGTGGCCCTGGCCCTGGAAGAGCCTAGGAAGGCCTCACAGATGGCTGGCAAGACACAGACAAGAATGGAGGCTTTTCAGAAACATCTTCCTCCTTCCGCTCTCATCCAAGGTGGCTTCTCCCTTGTAAGAGCACCAGCTTTGAGTCTGTGCTCCATAGTTCAATAGCAGGAAGCACTCGTACCTGGCTGCTGCCTCCATGTGCCTTCCAGCTCTCTGTTCCTGTCTAGGATCCGAGGTGAGTTGAGGATAGGATCTCAAGGGGCAGGGATCTCCCATGGTTAGTTTGCACTTCTTTGATCTTTGTGCCCTTTCCTAGTCCTGCCCACCAGCTTCCCTCTCACTCTGCTTAGAATTTTTAAATTTACTTTGTTTTAAATTATGTGTACTGGGTATGCATGTTAATGAAAGTGCCTGTGGGGTCCAGAAGAGGGCGTCAGATCGCCAGCAGCTGGAGTTACCAGCAGTTCCAGATGCTGAGAATTAAACGCAAGTCCTCTGCCACAGCTGGGTGTGCGCTTAACCACTGAGCCATCTTCTCAGAAGATGTGCAGTTCCCCCAGAGTTACAGGAGTTGTGAGCTAGCACCTGGGTTCTAAGGACCAAACCCAGGACCTCTGTAGGAGCGGCAATGCTGTTAACCATGGAGCCATCTCTCTAGCCAGCAAACTGTGTTGTTTAACTTAGGTCATCAAAATCTGCATCAAGTGTCTCTGGAAGTACACCCAGGGAGAAGCACTTGCCAAATTAATGCAACCAAGAAAAAGTCTGAGAGGGAATCCTGGTGGTTAGATCAGCTCCACCTTATGGTTGTCAAAACTCTCAGGGCCAGGTCTCAAAATCTCAAGACTCAGCTCTGAGGCTGGTAGCCAGGCTGCCCCCTCCAAGCCAAAGCCACCGAGAGACAAGGGTACAGAGCACCTGGGACAAGGTGGGAAAAGTGTGTGTGTGTGTGTGTGCGCGCACACACAAATGTCTCTGTGTGTATGTCTTAGTGTGCATCTGTGTGTGTGAATATCTCTCATGTGCGTATCTAGTGTGTGTCTCTGTGTGTGTTTTATGTGTTATTTGAAATAGCTCTCAATATAAACATTTTAACTACATAAAGCTAACTTCCAGGGCCAGGGATGTAGGTCAGTTGGTAGAGTGCTTGCCTCATTCATGAAGCCCTGGCTTTGATCCTCAGGTACCACATAAGGCAGGTGTGGCAGCACAAGCCTGTAATTCTACTTCTTAGGAGGCAGAAGCAGCCAGGTCAGAATCCTAGGGTTATCCTCAGCAACATAAAGAGTTTGAGGGCAGCCTAGACTACATGAGACTCTGTCTCAAAAGAAACATGAAGCAAACTTGTGGGTTTTCTTTAAAACCTGAAAAAGCACAAGTATGCATTAAAGAAGAAAACCTATACTAAAGGAAAAAATCATGAAAGAACAACTTATATGCCCAAAGAAGGCAATTTACTTCAGGCTCAGGACCTAGATGTTATAAAGGAAATGATTAATAAATTTGAATATACAAAAAGAATCAAAATCACCCTAGATGCAGTACAAAAAGGCTAGGGATGACCCTGGGGGACCCCCACAACCGTGCTAGGAAGGAACAATCTCCTTAATATCTAATGAGTTCAGAAAGTCATTAAGAAGATGGTCAAGAAGCCAATGAGAAAACAGCCACTGAAGAGAGCCGCCGGGTCCCAGAGAGTGAAGTAGGATGGGGGAGGACTGTAAGAACGGAGCAATGCTCAGCTTCATTCACAGTCTAAAAATAGCTCTGCACTAAGATGCCATTCGTCATGTGTGGACATGGTAAGTATCCCAAGCCTGGACCAGCACTGCTGGCAAGTTTGTGAGGAATCTGATCCCTCCCCCTGGAAATTAAAATGCAGTTCCCCATGCCATAGACCAGAAACCTTTTGACTTTTAATCATGCGTCCCAAAGACAGGATTCCTCTGAGGTGAACACCTAGGTTTTTTTGAGGATGTATTTGCTTTGCCTATATGTATATTTATGGACCGTATGTGTGCCTGTTGCTCATAAAGGCCAGAAAAGGGCTCTGGATCCCCTGGAACTGGAGTTATGGATGGTTGTGAGCTACTATGTGGATGCTGGGAACTGAACACAGGTCCTTTGCAAGAGCTGCTAGTGCTCTTACTGAGCCATCTCTGCAGTCACATGAACACCTGGATTCTACAGAAGAATCAGAGGTTTTGTCCAGATCTAAGTTGGTATCCAACCTGAACACATGGTTCTTCTGTAGTTAGGCAAAAGGTTGAGTTAGCAGCATCCTTAGTGATCCTAGCTGCATGTGCTCCCCCTTTTCTTACTAAAGGAGAAAGGAGATTGGAGAGGCTGCAGAAGTGATGGGGAAACCTGGCTCCACTGTGGGTCATTTTATGCCAGGGGCTGCACAGAGCTTTCGGTGCTGTGTTGGGGTCTCACTGGAGCCCAACAGTAAGGCTAAACACCACTGCCCAGTTTTTATAACACTCTCTTCCCTTTTTCTTTACCAGGCTCTACATACAGATCCCAGGCTTGTCTTGAAGTAGAGAACTCGCTGCTTCCATCTCAGCACTGAGAATGCAGGCTTGCCCCATCATGACTGGCTGACACCCCCTTTCTGTAGGTGAGGAATCAGAGTGGAAAACTGACAAGACTTCTTCCACAGACTGGAAGGGAAGACCTGAACGGAGGCTCCCAGCTTGTGTTCCCTTAGACTGTTCTGGTTCAGATCATTTGTGTTGAATGTATCAAAGGAAGCCTAGAGTCTGGGGTGTTCTGGTAGGCAGCCTGGCTGTCTCAGTAACGATGTAGCAGGCTCTTACCAGGGATTTAATTTGTATTTTCCTCTAATCCTCAGATCTTGTGAGAGTGATGCACAAGTCAACCTTGCCTCATTTTGATTTTTGGTCGATTTTAGACAGAATTTCATGTAGCCCAGCTCCTCTTGCCTCCATCTCCCAAATGGTGGGTTACAGGCATGAGCTTCCACGCTGGGCTCGAAACCTGTCTTAACCAGCTGCTCTGTGTGAAGGAGCGAGGAACTCACCAAGTATCACCGCTGCCTCTGATTAGGGGACAGAGTGTGCCTGACTTCAGAGTAGGCGGGGAGGGACCCGGCCCTCAGGAAGGACGCGAATGTCCTGCTGATAGACAAGGTGCAGGAAGAACGAACAAATTAATGAGAAAACAAAACGTAGTTAGACTCTCCATGCTGAGGCTGAAGGAGCTTCTGGCTGCTCCCAGTCTCTGCTTCCCCTCTCCCCTTCCTGAATCATCTTCCTTTCATGTCCAGTTTACTGGGAAAGGAGCTGCTGAGTAGCCCCTAGTTGTCAGTAGAACCACTTGTGAATAGATACTGTTGTCCTTGGCAAAGAAAGGCAGGGATCAGAGCAAAGAGGTCAATTTAGTTTTTTTTTTTCTTTTTAACTCAAGGTGCATCCTGATTGATTTCTTCAGAGTTCTTCAGATACAGCAAACCAGGGATCAGCATCCCAGCTCCTCCTTTGAGAATCCTGCATGATTTGGGGGAAGAGCAACCTTTACATCTAGGTCAGGGTAGAGTCAGCCCGCTCTCGTGGGGTGGATGCAATGAGGGATTGAGACGTCAAACAGGAAGCTGTGGACTCTGCTGAAAACAACATTGCTGGGGCGATGCAAACCCAAGCCTGTGCTTCCTCTCAGTTTACTCAGAGTCCCTGAGCTAGAGCTCATTCTTCTAAAGTCACTCGAACTCATAAGACCGAGCTCCGTCCAAGGCCTCAGGGACTTCACACAGAAGCTATCTGGGTCCTTGTTCTCTCTTTTCCAGAAATGAAAAGGCCAGAGACAAGTGTAGTGCCATTCCAGTTATATTGTAATAAATAAAGCTTGCCTGAGGATCAGAGAGTAAAACAGATGCACTGGCCAGCCTTAGAGACCAGGCAGCAATGATATTAATACCTTTAATACCAATAGCCATAGTAGCTTGCCATAGAAACCAGGCCGTAGTGGTGCATACCCTTAATCCCAGCACTAGAGAGGATTATAAAATCAGAGGAGACAGCTCTCACTCTGTCTCATTCTGAGATTCCTGTAGGTAGGATTGCCATTTCGGACTGAGGGAGAGGTAAGAGCCAGTGGCTAGCTGTTTTGCTTTTCTGACCCTCAGGTTGAATCCCAATATCTATCTCTGAGTTTTTATTAATCGTGCTTCAGACAAGAGCGCAGTCTCACCCAGGACTTCCTAAGCTTGATATCACCTGCAATGCCATGGGACTGAGGTTTGGTGTCCAGGCCCGGTGCCCCTTAATATCCTCAATCATCACAAGGGATTTGAGAGGTGTCTTAGATAGCACCCACAGCATCCAGAATAATGCAGACTCAAGAAAGGTCCAATCAAAGAGACTTCCTGGATAAACTTCTGTTATCCGCACCCATCGCCAATTTCAGTACCTCATGCCAGCCGCACCTCACCTCTCCATTACTGTCCTATGATTCTTAGCAATGACCCTGGACAAAAGGGAGCCATGATACATAGGATGCTCACAAGACAAGGGCCTGGCTACAGTGAAGACCTTTCTGGGTCCCAGTCTTGTTCCTTCCAGGCAAGCTGACTGAACAGGCACAGGACTGCAGTGGTTGGGAGGCAGGGAAGTGACAGGCAACAAGACAGTCATCTGACTGAAAGAAACAAAAGCATACTGGTGACTTTCCTTAGACTTGTCTGTACTTTCCTTAGACTCCTCTGTCTGTACTCTTCTGGAGTATAGTTTGGTCTTGTTTGTCTCCAGAAATGACTGCCATTTCCTTTATATCTATATACATTCATCCACAGGCATCTGATTCAAAAGCGTCCCCTTTGTAACTCTGCTGGGAATGGTGCCCTCATTGATGAGTCCCGTGTGGATTTGTGGCTCCATGCAAGACTTGCCAAGTTCTTGAGTTCAAACATTTCATCCCAGGGGGCAGCCTCCCAGACACGAGGGTTCCACCGCATCTGTACATCAGAGGTGCTCAGACGGTGGAAGCGCACCTGCCTGAAGAAAGGTCGGTGTTGGGCAGAGCAAACTTACGCCACATAAATACTTTAAACATCTTCAATTTGGAATTCTTCTTCAGCAGATTCTGTTGATCATTTGGTAACAGATTCCACGTTTGTCTGCATAGAACAGGAAGAAAATGTGATTTTCTGGCAGGTTAATCCTCAGTGAGTCCTGAATGCAAAGATGAGTCTTCTCATTGCCCAAATGTGTGTCTGTGACATTTCAATCCCAGCCTGCTAAGGAAATTTAATTCCTCTCTTCTAGTCCCACCACCAAAGAAACCAGAAAATAATACTTAGAAAACAGTAATCTTTATTTGACACAAATAACGGGGAAAACAATACTCCTGGTTCCTGAAAGCCATATGCTAGCCACGCAGTAGGAAGTATCTCATTGATATTAATGTGCTTACAGCTTATTACACAAAAATTAATTAAAAATTGAATAAGAACAGAGTTCAAGATTCTGCATGTCTAATTTCCCACCAAAGCATCTCTCAGAATGAATAGCCAAAATCTGAAGAGAAATGGTCTATCATATTGCAAGATGCAAGCCATTTCAGGGCACCCCTCTTCAAAAGAATAGACTGCATAAGCCTCCCCATCAACACATCTTGGGAGGGGGCAGCAGGTCACAGGAGGAACAGCACTGTCCGGCCATTGTCGGCTCAGACTTCAGTCCCGAGAGAAACACCCAGCTGTTTACAAACCACAAATGGTCCATCACAGGCTAACAATGTCAAAAGTCTGCTCTGGCCCTAAAAGTCTCTGCAGACTTGTGGATGACAGGGGGTGTGGCGCTTGTCCAGGCATCTAGGCTTACCTCTTCGAACTGTCTGTCCCTGGTCACTTCGACTCTCTGGAGCAGCTGGAGACAGCAGGAAGATAAAGTCTAGAGCTAAGCAGATGCTGCCAACAACCCTCCACTTTGGGCTCCTCACCCATGACTTGGTTTCCAGGGATGTGTTTAAGAGCTAAGTGAGACAGCACAGATTGCGCCGGGTACAGAGCAGACTCTCAATAAGTGTTCTTCCCATTTAAGACAGAGTCAAAAGTTCCAGAACAAACCTGTAGCTGCTCAGCTCATTTCCCTTTACAACACAAGACTTTCACAAGACTCTTGCCCAACAGTCTGCTGGGGGGTAAATTCCTCAAAATAAGGGCTGTGCTTTGTCTATTTCTGTATTTCCTTGGCCTGCTGTGCTCAACACAGGCCATGAATGTCTGCAGAACAAATGAATGGAAATGTTGGGAAAGTACTGGGATGCTGAGGCAGGAGCATCACAGGTTTGAGGCCACCATGGGCTACAGAGAGAATTCCAGGCAAGTCTGAGCTATACAATGAGAGTGATCTCAAGGAAACAAATGTTTCCATCTCCTGCCAGCACTTGGCTTTCTTTTTTTAAACTTTCAGTCATTCTGATGTGTATTAGAAGGTTATTTTTGTCTTGCACCTTCTGCAAAGCCCTTCCCCTGGTCTTGCTCATTCATCTGACTCTCCAGCAGACTGAGAGATGCACTCATTTCTGAGCAGAATCTGTTGGAGTACATGAACTCTGGGTGTCCCTTCCATTTTCAATGCACTGGACTAATAAACTTCAAAACTAAGTGTGTCAATACATGGAAAATATTGCCCAATCTGATCCAAGAGGAAACGGAGCCAAGACCACTCACATCTCCAAGACAAAGTGAGGCAGGATCTTTGTGAAGACTCCACTGTTGGAAGTCGGAGTCTCATGGGACTCGGGGTAAATTGGGGACATCAGGTTGACTGTGACAAATGCATTTTTATAGACGTGGTTTACTCTTCAGGATTCCCTGAATCTAAGGCACACTAATCATTCATTTGTCTGCACATCAAGCTCATGAGTCATTGATCTGTCCGTTTGTTTAGCAAGCATTTATTGAGCTCCTTCTCCTCAAGTCCTGTATGAGTTTTGAAGAGCACAGAAGTTAATCAGAATCAATCCCTGCACTCAAGAAAATCTCAACCAATGCAAGTGTCACTATTATACACCACGTCGTATTGTCAGTTAGCAGACAACTGTATCTCATGTCCACGTTAGCTCTAAGTTTACTACAGAATATTACTTAGAGGAGCTGGAGAGGTGGCTCAGTTAGAAAAGTGCTTTCCATGGAAGCATGAGGGCTTGAAATCAGCTCCTAGAAGCCTTATAAAAAGTGAGACATCATTGGTGCTGGGAATCCTAGTGCTGGGAGGAACAAACAAGAGGGTCCCTGGGGCTCCATGGCTAGACAGTCTAGTCTACTCACCAATGAGAGACCCTGCTTCGGTAACAAATCAAGTTGGTGGGTGGCCCCAGAAAGATGACAATAGAGGTTGATCTTGAGTCCACACACACACATACATGTATGTGCACCCATGTACACATGTACACCCACATGAACACATACCCATGCACCTATACATACACAAGCATAAATGTAAAGTATTGTTAAGCTTTATTTGGTGCCCATTCAGGCTCTGAATCTCTAAAACTCCAAAGCAGTCATGTTCTGTCTTTCTAGCATTTTTCTGTTTTTGTGCTTTTTCCTTTCCCACTGGATTGAGCTTCACCTGCTGTGGTCTCTTCCTCCTGCCAACTAGAGAGCACGGGGTAGAGCAGGCAACTGCTGGGCTGACCTCCCTGCTCAGTGGTTCTGATGCGTGTGCTGCCAGCTGGGAAACAAGCCCTGCCCGTACGCCAAGGAGAGCCATGTTGGAGTCTTCTCTGTAGCTGACACATCACTCCGTTTACTAATTGTTCACAGAGGTTCTCTGTGGAGAGCTGTTCATGAGGCTAGCCTGTGGTGCCTGGCTTCCATAGACCATAAAGTTACAAATGATGGCCAAACATAGGATATCAAGAAATGGCAAAATACTTCAGAGGAGGCAGGGTAGCTTACAGACAGGGCCATAAAGAAGAGGAAGGTACCCAAATGCCAGCATAGTGTCACCAAGAACCACTGACCCCAAACCATCAGGACACAGCTCCAACACATGAACACTTTCTGAATTTCTGCTATGTGTACACCATAGTGGTTGTGTCATCTCCATTTCTGCTCAAAGGTCATTTCACCACGTCTTCAAAGCATGAGTTCTAGAATCCACACACAGCTGTCACTACTTACTGCCACTGCCGGTAGCCAGGTCCCCATCTTCCTCACGTCTTCCAGCTCCCACAGTGGCCACTCTCCAGCCCAGGAGACACAAATCCTCTGATGGTTTTAAGTGACCCTTCAAAAATGCCCAGCAACTCTCAAAGGTCTGCCAGGCCAGTGGGGAATCAGCTGCTGCTCACTTTCCAGCCTCACCTCTGGCCGTTTTCCCCATGGCTTTTCATGCCAGCCAATACGTTTTCAGCAAAGCCTCCTAAGAGCTGGGAGCAAAATGCAGTCCATGTGGTATAAGCCTCACAGCACCTGCATGTGGCGTGCCCACCCCATCGATAACACCTTTGGGTGGCAAGTCCCCTTCCTGGACTGTAAGCTCCATGAAAACGGCGCTTCTGCTGTTTATCTTCAGTTCCTGCTAGCAAGAGACTCACAAGATATACCCACAGATGTAGTGATATTTCATTTGTATTTAAGCCTCTGAGGTGACTATGACAGATTGTCCTAATTATGCTAATAGATGTGAATCTATCCACCTCAGGCGAGACCATTCCCTAGGCTTGAGATTCTTGACTGTCTAAGAGTGGAGAGACTGAGCTGGCACTAGCAGGTATGCATTAATTCACCGCTCTCTATTCTTGACTCTGGATGTCATGTGACTAGCTACTTCAGTTCTCTTCTGCCTTGACTTCCTGCAATGAAAGACTGTGACCTGGAATTGTGAACCAAATATACCCTTTCCCCACCCAAGCTCCTGTTCTTGGTGTATTTTTGCAGTGATGGAAAGAGAAACTAAGACAGGGTCTTTCTCCAAGGATGGTGGGGGACACCAGTTTCTTGACTGTCTCCAGGAAGTAGACATGAGGGAATACAGTTGCTTCTTAGTTTAAGTTGACTGCTTTTGAGTTTTAATGGTGACAGTTGGTCCTTGGATGAGATGTTGCCTGAGTGCTTTACCAACCTTATGAGGACCAGCAATATAGTCTGATAATCAGTGTTTGCACAGGGCTATGGGGACAATGTGCTGGGCACACTGCTCAAGGCCGGCAGGGAAGGCTTCTTCACCAAAAGACTCCATGTGGAACTGAAAGCGGAGATGACAATGACAAATGGTCCACGTTTCCAAACTGTAACCTGGTACAAAAGCATGTGAATATGAGTGGATCAGAACGTTGTGGGCCACAAGGAGCCCAACCAGGTCCTCTTTAGACAGAGGGCATTAGCCCCAATTGTGGACAGAGTTCCTGATCATCTGAATGGGAACGGAGCTTGCCAGAGTGAGGCCCCCACTCTCGTTCTATCACACCAGCGTTAGGAACTGGCCCTCCTGTCCGCATCTTCGGCAAATCAGAATCATTCAGTGCTTGACCCTGTCTAACGGAGGCAGCAACAGTGTTTCAATGCTGGACCAGGTTAAAGGGGACAGAGAACTCAGTCTTGATATGAGACGACCCCAGTTTACAGATGAGGAATCTGAGGCTGCAATGGAGGCCCGGAGAGTGGGGAGGGGAAGCCCACTCTCTTACTCACTAGGTTCTATTGCTACTCTACTCTCTACTGGGACATTGCTCAGAGTCGTCTCCACTGAAGTCCCCACTCAAGGAAGAGTGTGCAGTTTTACGGAGTGCCCAGGACAACATGGCCAATAAATAATTGACTGATGGGCAGAGCCCTCCTGTGTTGGGAATTGTTGTGGAATATTTATTAGTTTAAGATAGGTTACACTTGTTTATGCTGTGGGATATTTGTTTAATGATGCAAAGAGATGCTGTATTTGTTTAACTCTGTAAAGCTGTGTCACTTTGCCTGTCTAAAACACCTGATTGGTCTAATAAAGAGTTGAATGGCCAATAGCTAGGCAGGGGAGAGAAATAGGCAGGCCTGGTGGACAAAGAATAAACAGGAGAAATCTAGGGAAGAGAGCAAGGAGCAAGAAAAGGAGGAGGAAAGGAGAAGAGAACGCCAGGGGCCAGTCACCCAGACACACAGCCAGCCACAGAGTAAAAAGGAAAGAAGAGATAGAGGCTAAAGAAAGTTAAGAAGCCCAGAGACAAAACACAGAAGAAGAGAAAAGGGATAAATCAAATTAGAAAAGTTGGTTACAAACAAGCCAAGCTAAGGCTGGGCATTCACAGATAAGAATAAGTCTTTGTGTATTTATTTGGGAACTGGGTGGTGAGCTTCCAGAGAATAAAACACTGACTAAAGGGGACCTTTGAGGTAGGTCCAAACGGTCCTCTCCTCCCCACAGAAGCCATATTCCCTATTGCTATACCTGCTGCCTCCTTTACACATCTCTTATGTGCCTTTCTTTTCTTTTGTTTTCTTTTCTTTTCTCCCCCCTTTTTTTTCTTAACAAAAATGAGCACTGAAAGCTTACCCACTTTGAGGTGACTGCAAGCATTGGCATGGGGCTGTGGGCAGGGTAAAAGATTCTAGATCTTGATCCTTGGGTTTACATCCTATCTTACCTACAGTTGAGCTGCGTGGCCTTGGGTAAGTTGCTCAATCTCTCTGGGACTCTGTTTTCTTACTGCTAAGATAGAAATAGCAGTATCGCCCCAAGGAAGTTGGTATAAGAAAAACGTGCATTCCAAGTGCTTGACGGGGTGCCTAGCATACTGGACACTGGTTAGAAGAGCCGCATGTACAGGGAGGGCTGAAATGGAAATCATTCATGGATCAGGTTCTGAGGTCCCCAATAAAAATGAAAAGGAGAAAGGGCCCAAATGGGGGGTGCAAGACTGGCCACCTTTATAGGCAGCCATGCCCACCTGTTTTGTGGCTCTGGAAAGTTCCACTGAAGTTCCACTCTAGACCAAGGAAGAGTCTCCTTGGGTTAACTCCTGAACCATAGCAAGATAGTGATGAGGAGGAAGCCTTCTGCAGAGGGTTCTGGGCCAAAGAATCCCATAGGCATCCTGGACCTTTTCTCTATAGGGTTTTGTGTTCTGTGGAGCCATATAGGATAGCTTCCTGGAGGAGCTGAGTGCCTCCTCCTATCTCCCTGGGGCTCTCATCACTCCCAGTTGAGTTCTGACCTTCTGTCCAGAACACTCCATCACTTCCTCCTCTCCAGTTCAGTAAAAATACCAAGTTGACTTGGGATCTGACCTTGTGGCAGCTGGTGTATGTGCTCTTTAGCCTGTGGCCCCTCTTGCCTTCTTCCTCCCAGGGTTTGGAGTCGATTAAGTGGTAAAGGTCAGGCTGGGACAGGAGTGCAGGGTACCCTAGGACTCTGGATATATGCTTGTGGATGGGAGGGGTCAGGGGGTGGGCCTGGACCCAAGGAGAATGAGATGGTCTCTGGGCTGTGCTGTCCACAGCTCCCACTATTCCACTTAGACACAGGGGAGACAAACCTGTTGCCTCTTCTCTGCTGAACCCTTCCCAGGTCCTCTAGGCCAGCGAGGGCTATTCCAATCCAAGCAACACAAGGGCAGGCTTCCAGACTTCAGCCACCACAGAGAGCTGGGCTGAAAGCTAGCTGTGGAAAAGAAGGCCACAGAAAAGCCCATCCCTGCTCATGAGTCACCAGAGTGACTAGGCCTGCATGGGTATCCCTGCTTTGCTAAATTTGGAAGCTGTATCTAGGGAAGCACCAGAGATTGCCAGCAGGTTTTGTTCCTTTCCTTTTCTTTAACCTCTCAAGCCCCATTGTGCCTGGTGTGTTTGCAGAATAAACCTATCTCCTAGGCTTCCCAGAGGCCCAGCTGATGCAGGCTGGGCCAAGGATTTGCTCACCAAGGGAAGCAATGTCCCAGAAGGGAAAAGGAAGACATGTGATTTACATGGCTTAATATACTCATTAAGGGTTTAATTGGAGTCACTTTGCCCCTGATCCTCCAAGAACCCCTTATTTTCTCCTTGTAATTAACGAAGCAACCTTTAGCTTCACAATGCATAAATAGAGACAACCAGGGAACTGCTGTCCCAGACGCATCCCTGACCAGATCCCACCAGACAGCATAAAACCCCAGGGGCACTAGAGGTTTGCCAACGCCCCTCTTCAGTTTGGGGTACTAACATTCTCAGAGAAGAAGCTGTGGGGTCAGCATCAACAAGGCCTGGCCTCAAATCCCATCTCTGTTCTTCTCTTTCCTTTGAAAGGAGCCTCAACGTCTTTGATTCTCAGTTTCTCCTCCTGTGAAATGAGGATAAGAGGGTATTTCCCAGGGTTCTGGAATCCACAAGCAGGTACCATTTGCTCTTAGGTACCCAAGAAAGGTATACAATCTGCCAAAGTTTCAAGGATGGAGAGCCAACGAGTTTTAAGGGGTAGGAATTGAAGTATGCAAAAGGATTCCCAAGCAGAGCAGTTATTTTTACCTTGTGGGAGCACAGAATGGTTTATGGAAACCACATGAAACATTCTAGCAAATTGCCTTAGAGAAGGACACCTACTTTTCCATACCTAATCAAGGCTAAGAATATTTTAGTTGCTTGCCACAGTCTGGACTGGTCCACTAGCCCTTTCAGCCTCCCTTCCTCCTGCCCTTTTTCTGCCTGCTTGCAACATGAAACATTAATAATTAATACCACCCAATTACCCAAGCCAAAAATAAACAAAGCTTCAAGGGTGTGTTGGCTTTCCCTGAACTCACCATCAGGAAGAGACCGTGTCCCTGGTGCAGATGTCTGGCTCTCGAAAGCCATTTGTGTGGGGCTGCTCAGTGGGTACCAGGGTTAGTTAAAGCTTGCTTCATTATGGTAGCATTGGGGCAGATGGGAGCTGACGGCACCAGGCTGTTTTCATAGGGAAATGTGCAGAGTCCCAGGTCAGTGCAGTGATAAATGGGCTTGCCGACAATTTGCCGGGAGAGCATATCTTGGGGGACTCCTGAGGTCATGAGATGTCTGCTATGAGCCTACACAATTTTCTTTACTTATCAGTCCCCACCACATCACAGACACATATTTGAACAATGAAACAAAGGGCGGCATGCATTATCATGCCCCAGGCGGAGACCAGGAGCTTCACTGAGACAGACTCTCCTGATTGGACAAAGCTGGGGCATACAAAAATGCCAAGCACAGGAGCAGAAGGAGGAGAGACAGCAAGCTCAAGTTGTGAGTCGGAAGATGCACTTGGGGCTGCAGGTGGATGGGACAGTGGCCTGTGAGTTGCAACACCTGTGCATCTGGCTCTACAACCACACTGCAGTGTATCCCGAGGAGAAAGTCAGACCGCCACCATGCTTTTGTGTTTGGGAACCATCTGACACCACTGGCTCCTCCCCAGCAGTCTTCTAAGGGCAGCAGCCCTGTGTGCCTGCCACTCTCTCCACTTTCCTCCACCCTCCATCTAAGCCCCAGACAGCCCAGATGAGATGGGCTTTCTCCAGTAACTCTTCCTGGTATCCCTCCCAGTTTCTCCTGGGGCATCCCTGTTTGTCCAGATCATCAATGCTTTGTTTCCTCTCCAGACTCTCCTTTCCTTCGGCAATACACAGAGGCAGGGAACACCCGGTGGTACTTCCAGCATCTCACATTGTGCCCAGCACAGAGTGGAAGCGTGAAGCTGCTCATGAAATGACCCAATAAATATGCGGACTATTTTTCACCCATAGGGAACAGCAGTTCTAACAGGAAACATACACACACACACACACACACACACACACGTGCATCTTGTGTGCACATGCACTCACCCTGCCAAGCAGGGTCAGGATCTTCATTTCCTCCCCTGCCTTCATCCAAATAAGCCTCCATCTGGCAGGCAGGAAACAGAGACTGAGCTAGTGACATTAAAACATACAACTTCAAAACCAAAAATCCCTGCAAGGGAGTTTGGGCATGAACTCCTAATAGGGGAGAAGATGCAGGTAGGAGTTTGTCGTGTGCTTTAGAAATCGGGGGCAGGAAAAGCATGGGAGAGAGAATGAATAGAAGGGGTGGCTGGGGAAAGCGATTCCAAGGAATGTCCTTGTCCATCAGGGATGTGTGCTGACACTCCCCAGGATAGGTGCTGGGCAGGCACAAAGCAGGCCTGCTGGTTAGAGGGAACTCAGGAGGGAGGAGGCTGCTCCTTCACAGAGCACTATGAATATGAGTATGAATGAAGATGAAAGCTGGGTTAATGGGGGAAAAGGACCAATAGGTGGAGGAAGAAGGAGATCTCTGGTAATATGAGCCCACCTCAAGGAAGCTGACGAATGGGGAACCCTGGGGGGTCTCAGGAAGATTGTGGGCAGGCCAGCGCGGACCACAGGGTGGCTCCCATTATCTTCTCATTCTCCCTCCCTGTACCATCTTGCTGTACGTAAGGGGCTTCCCTGTTCATATCCCCTAGCCTTTCCACATTCTGTTGGAGAGGAGGCCTACTCGCAGACTTTGGACCACCAGTGAGAGGGTCTAATCTAAGCCATCTTAACTCATGGTGACCATGCTCCTTCAAACCCATGACAAGAGAAAGTCTGTACTGCTCCTTCCAGCCCCAAACATCAGGCTGGGCCTGGACATAAGTCAGACCAGCTTAGGTGACCTCAGAAGTTAGCAAAGTCATCTCCACTTCTGTCACAGCAGGTCTAGTAGCCCTTTCCTTGAATCTGTTTCTCTGCACCCAACATCAAGCTGCAGGCCTTCCCCTCAGGTCAGGCTCCTCCCTCTCTGACCCCATGTCCTTGACTTAGCCCATCAGCCCATCTCTGGATTGCTGGCACTGTGATAACAGTCACATGACATTGGAACATTTAGGGGTTCTCCTTGGCAGCCCAATACCTCCCTTTGATGTCTAATAAAATCAGGGGCATGAGAACAGGCACTGGTCCCCAAACCCCTACTCAGTACTAGGCGTTTGCACAGACCGTAATTTATAAAAATAGAATCCCATAGTCAGAGGCAGATGGAACTGAGGCCTGGAAAGAGTCTATAAGTCCTCCAGGGCCACCGTCAAAAAGTGGGCAGGACGAAACAGTCAGCCTGAGCTATCTGCCCCACAGACACTAGGGCTTTGGGATCTTTCCACTTGCGAGGTACAGGAGCCGGGAGTCAGGAGCTCTGGTGGCATGCAGAGGGAGGGATTTCTGGGGCAGATGGACTTTATGATGGCCTCCATCTCATCCCTTCATGCCATGACAGAATGCCAAGTGAACTCGGAGGAAGAGAGCAGCATTATGAAGGGAGGGGGCAGCAGGAGAGCTGGGTGGGAATGGAGCAGGGGAGCGAGCCAGTCCAATGTCAGGATTTGTGGGGAAAGCCATCAATATGCCGGCAGGCTCCTCC
>LOEQ01000416.1:71908-85877 GCA_001685075.1 Bramus lutescens | reverse complement strand
GCAGACACCCTGTTAATCTCATGTGTGTCTCTCCAGAGCTCAGAGTAGCAGGAAAAGTGAGTTTAGGTAAGCTAGAAAGGGTAGCGGGTTGGAAAACGGTCACGGGGATCAGATGATCAGAAGCGAGAATGGACAAGTGAAGCCCAGAGTGACCAGACACTGTAGGCACCACTGACAGGCTACACTAGGTCTCCTGGTGGAAGAGCTCGGTGCTGTGAAAGCCAGTTAGAATTAAAGGAATAGAGCTAGATTGTCATAGGAGAGGTTGTCCATGCCATCTCCCTGGTCTGTTTCCTCAGAGGCAACCCTCCAGCTTCATGTGGTTCCTGGAGCACACCTTACTCAACCTCAGAAGTCAAGCAGAGTGAGGCTTTGACCCCCCTCCTTTGGCTGTTCTCAACTCCTCCCCCAGCACATAGGCATGGA
Source organism: Bramus lutescens (assembly GCA_001685075.1). Taxonomy (NCBI): domain Eukaryota; kingdom Metazoa; phylum Chordata; class Mammalia; order Rodentia; family Cricetidae; genus Bramus; species Bramus lutescens. The sequence continues at coordinate 85,451 of LOEQ01000416.1, read as the reverse complement.
TGCTGCCTTTTCTGTCTCCCTCTGCATCCTTGCATCCCCAACATAACCAGAGCTACCTGTGACCATGCTTAGCATGTGCCATGCAGACTGCCCATTTTACACTGGGAATCCGAAGGCCCAGAACGGAACTGTATCACAGTTGACCTGATCTCCCTTCTGTCAGACACAGTTCAGAGGCCAAGTTAGTTAAAGATACAATGTTAAGCTGTTTTTTTTAATTGTATAATCAATATTTGCTTGTTGCAAAAATACAAACTAAGTACATGTACAAAACCAAAGCAAAAATGTTGAGATAACATCCCCCACTTAGTCACCAACATACACAGCAGAAATGGCCACCGTAACATTTTTGTAGGGTTAAGATGTTTTACAGACCCACTTGAGGAGACCAATTAGGAGGATTCCCATACCAAACACTGTAGCTCACTGCCTCTAGTCCTTGCACTGGAGAGGCTGAGGCAGGAAGATTATCATTAGTTTGAGGCTAACCTGGGCTATGAGACCCTGTCTCAAAATGCAACAAAGAAAACAGTATTCATAATACACATGCACACACACAAACATACACATACATGCATACATAAACACACAGACACACACACACACATCTACACAGTGCTCCCACAGGGTTGTGTACCCTGGAGTCTGTTGCCCACATTCAGACCACTACTGTGGCCAGAAAGTCAGAGTTCCTCACTTACTTGAGTGACACTTGTCTATTCCTAACCTAATTTTAACCATTTTGTTATCCAAGCTCATCTGTCCCCTCTTGTTTGGAGCAACCTTTGAGTATCTATGCATAGTAGCTAGACATACACACGCCTTACACACACACCGTACATGCATGCAAACACATACAGACACAAACACAGGCATACATATACCTACATACATACAACACACACACACACACACACACATTGAATCTTCTCCTCATGAGGCCATCAGGCCTGTCCTGAAGAATGCTGTTGGGTTCTCCTAGTACTCAGAGGCCACAGTCTAGGGTACTAAGTCACAGAGAACCTCAGGGGAGAAATAACTTTTACCCCACACCCCTCATTTCCTCCTATAAAAAGATTTAGAAACCATTCACAGTGATTGCATGTAAGCCCCACTTTAAGAAAACAACCCTAAACTTCAAAGTTCACCTAGAACCATCCAACTTGGTGAAGGATGGCCTGCTGCGTGTTTTGAATTCCTTTACAGAGTGTTGGCTCTGCTGTAGCAGAGGGCCTGAAGTTTAAAACATCATTACTTTGCATAATGTGCTCTCACAAAGCGCCCGGCCTCACATGAACCCAGTTCTCTGTTCCGTATGGTCTGGAGAATGATGGCAATAGTCATACTTTCAACTGTGAATATGTGAGGTTGTTAAGGATGTAAGCAAGCTAACATTACAGAATAAATAGCAAGCGCTAGACAGACAAAACACCATCCAACCAGCTGTTCACGATGGTCAGCAGAAATCAGCTGGTGATGTTGAGGCGGTGTGGGCTGTCGTTCTCTTAACAGTTTCCTCAGCTGTCCTCAGGGACACAGCACTTTTGCTGCTGGGTGGGGTATCCTTCCCCTTCTCATGGGGCTGATGGAGGGGCAGAAACATGGACCCATGGCTTGCTTCCCTTCCCTCAAAATTCTCATGAGCAAGGGTAGGCATGCAGCCACATGCATGTGCCAGAACAAGGACAGATATGGACTCTTACAAGAGCATTCAGGGTCATGCCCTTGAAACACAGCTTCCCTCTTCCTGACTGATCCAAAACACAGGGCTCAATTTGAAGTCACTGTGTAACCCTAAACACAAGTGTTCACCCCCAGGACTTCATTGGCATTCTCTCTCTGTCCCATTTCTCAGACTGAGAAAGCCAGCCCCTGGCAGAGGGGCCTCGGCAGAAGGGTGCTGCCTGTTTGGATCTTTATGGGGCTAAGGACTGCTCAGCTCACATCGCTGCAGCTTGCACCCAGCCTGGCTTCAGTTTGTTCAGATGGCTTTTCTGCAGCCATCGAAGTCCTCTTCTCTGTGGTCCCCCTGCCTGACCCATCTCTGAACTATGAGCTCCATCCCAGTACAGCAGGGGACGAGCACCCCTCCCCGCCCGCTGCACCTCGGTGTCCCAGAGCCAGGCTTTCATCAGTTCTGTTCCTTCCTCCTGGGATATCCTCCCTCCCATTCCCACGAGAGACAAAGGAACACAGCCGTCCTATCTCTGGACTCCCTCCTGGGCCATCCATTTCCTCTCCAATGTCTCTCTGCCCCTGTTTGATTTGTCATGTCTGTGAGCCTCTATGAGTACTGTGGTAGCTGGTCCCACACACTGTAAGCTCTGGAATGATGGGATCCGTGGGGTTGCTGTATGTGTCCAGAGTTTAGCACAATACCTGGGACAAAGGGGGTGCCCTAGAGGAAACTAATTTAAGGAATGAATGAACGCCCACCAATCCTGGGAAAGAACAATCATTCCAAACAGTAATTTGAGAGACACAGCTTTCTTTTTAAATCAAAGAACTTCTTTGCCATTATAAAAGCGCCATGAAAGCCTTATAGCAAAATAGAGGTGGAGAAAATTCCCTTTCTAAACACCTAAAGTTCTCCCTCAACATTCAGATCATAAGGCCCACAGCACAGAACATCTGCAGTGTGAAGGGGCCTGAGCCCTTTTCCTAGCTGCTGTGTGGTCTGTGGGGTGAGAACCCATAGAGTTCAGCATCGAGAAGGGACTTGGGACATATTCTGCCAGAAAGTGTTCCAGGTTCACATTCCAACTTATTCCAAAAAAAAGAGTGAGTTTTAATTATAAATTCTCTTTTAAAAACAGGTAGTAAATCAGAGTCAAAGGCCCTTACATCCAGTATGTCTCATATTTAAAACAAGTACATTGCTACTGGGAAAAGAAATAACCAGGCAGAGAAGGCAGCAAGAGAGACAGAGAGAATCCAGATTAAAGAGCCTGGGGGTGTGGCCCAATTACCCTGTCTTCTTCCCCAGCGTTTTGTCTGCAGAAGGTGGTTTCTTCCCTTCGAGGAGGAGGAATAAATTTTAATGTGACAGCTGCTATGATCTCCACTGCAAAATTAAAACACGTTTTGTCAGATTTTTTATACTTTATTGACACATATATAATTTCATACCACAGACACAGCTCACATTTTACAAGCCCTGTAAACAAAGAGATCCACACCTTCCCTCTAAATCAGTGCGGAGTGTGGGGGGGGTTAAGCTACAGATAAAACCCACTGTAGACAACGGCTAAAGCGCAGGACAGAGGGTCCAGAGTGAGCCAGGGACTGTAGAGGCCTCCCGGGGAGCAAGCAGGACAGGACACAGCAGGCTGCAACCCTCAGGCTGAAATGCACCTTTATTCAGCATCTCCAGACAAGAACCTAAGAAGAATGAACTCTTATTTCTACTGTGTGGTCCCTGACACAGCCAAAGGGCATATTCTGTGAGAAGAATGGGCAGAGGGCAATCACCGGGCACCAAGTTAGAACCTGATACAGTCAGAAGGTCAGATGCGCTCCAACACAGCAGGTTGTGTGGCTGATGTGTGGCCTGAGCACTCCAAAAGCCAGAAAGAAGGGTTAAGGAAGCTTATGCCATGAAGAATGAGAAGCCACGGAGGGCATAGATACCTTTAACCTTACTTAAATATTACACAGCATACATATGTATCAAAAGAGCCCTGCTTGCTACCCAGTATTAGTTCAAAGTGAGTTTAATTTAACTGAGACATAAGTAAACTATCCCAGACGCCATCAGAGAGCCTGAAGCCAACTTTCCAAGAGAAAGAGGGACCTCTGGGCTGCACACATTGTTCATCCTCCACCCTACATCTTGTTACAGTGTCTGGCGCATCTCACATGCAGCAGCGTGCAGGGGACACATATCACTTGCTAGGGTTTGGGAGACTAGTGGAGAGGCCCCTAAGCAACAGTTCAAATCCGTGCAGCACACAGGGGACTGTGCAAGACAGGTGACCGCCCAGGGCTTCTGTCTCCTCGACTGCAGAACAGGAATCTGACCTGAAATACCATGAAAGGCTGCTGCTTTGCATCCCAGCTTTAATCACGAGATCACACTGGCCTGCGGGCTGACTTAAACATGGCAGCAGTTTATGTATCACCTCTCCTCTGTGAAGGTAGAAGCTAGGCTTGGGTGGATCTCAGGATAGCACTTGTCCTGCATGTGCAAGATCCAGTCCCCAGCATGAAAAGAAAAGGGAGAGAGGGAGAGAGAGAGAGAGAGAGAGAGAGAGAGACCAACCTCTCTCCTCTCTCACTTTTACACCAGTCAGCTTTCTATACCCACTTCTGAGAAGATCATGATTGCTGTGGTGAATCTTCAGTCCTCCCACGTAAGAAGAAATGGTCCTCCCAGGTGACATCACCCAGGCTGAACCGAACCCCTACCCCACCCTGTGAGCTTGGATATTCTGCATCTCAAGGAGACTAACATGAAGAATGAACCCAAGCACTTGCAGGGGACACGAGGGAGGGCAGAGAATATTTACAATGTGCACCTGTCAGTAGCAGGACTGGGGAACCCGAGTCTGAGCTGGGGTGCTGCCAACGGCATGGTGGTAGGCAGGTCGTGGATGTTTTAAGAGCATCAACTCCTGGACTGGGATTGAGTGAGAGTGAATGTTGAGAAGAGCTAAGCTTCAAGTTATCTGGTTAGTATGAGATAGACAAAGAAACACCTGCTGAACTGCCCAGAACACGAGCCACAAGCAAGACAGTGTTACTGCTATAAGTCTCTGTGTTTGTTCCTTGTATAGCTTACCGCTTGCCAGATGTCATCTGAAAACATCGGCCTGAGAAAGACCAAGCAACTTTCCACGGCTTGCAGGAGGCACCGCCAACACTGAAACCCGGATGACACAGCGTACATCCATGACCACTGCTCCATACGACCTTCCCAGTCTCACTCCTCACCCCAGAAGCAGATCGCACAGACCAACTAGTCACCCCTTGTTTCCAAAACACTAAAGCAAACTCCATCCCCTGGCATTCCGTGCAGTAGTTTAATACATTCTCGACTTTGCGATAGTTTGTGCTCATTACTTATTTTGAGTTTCATTTAGATATCAGTTGCTCAAGGAGAACAACATTAACATAAACTCTTAGCAGGAGACCTTCTGAGGATGAAGGTCGGAACACCAGAGGGAACAGACAGCATCATCTACCTACACAGCCCTGGGCTCTGGGTTTGTCATTTGTTATTCTAGGAGCTTTGAGGGAAAAAAAACTGAAAAAGAAAACTTGATTAGTTGAATTAGTTGCCAGTTGCAATTGAACTCTAAAGTTTGCTGCAAAACATGGACTAGAATACCCTCCTGCTCCTGCCCCTCCTTCTCCCCACCACCCACAGATAGGTGTTAAAATGCCCATTATTTTCTTACTGCGATGCCACTTACGACACCCAAATCGTAATCACACCCCTCTCTTTCTGCTTCTGTGAGTTTACATCAAGAGTGAACCCCTTGCCTGTCCCCAGGGGTCAGATTCAAGGTTCATTCTTTTTACAAAGCCTAGAGAATGGATGGGAGAAAATCTTTGCTAACTACACTTGAGACAAGAGGTTCATGTCTAGGATATAAAGGGAACCACAAAACTCTTCCCTTTGACTTCTTGAAACAGGATCTACATAGTTCAGACTGGCCTCTAACTCATGATCCTCCTGCCTCAGCCAGAAGAGCATGAAAAAGTCATTTATTGTAGTATACGTGTAGGCATGCTAGTGTAGAACTAAAAACACAACTTAGGCAGGGGGGGTCAAATTCTCTTCTTCTACCATAGAGAATTGAATTCTGGGACTAAATTCCAGTTATCTGGGTTGGATGGAGGCAAGCAAGCATCTTTAGCCACTGAGCCATCTCACTAGCCCTGAGTAAGGTTCCTAATAGCTGACGCTTTTGAGACATAAGAGTAACAGAATTCACAGAAAGAACCTTCAAGGTTGGGGATGAGGGCATCTATAAAGAAGACAGAGCCGAGCCGCAGGACTAGNCTAGAGGCAGCCTGTGGGAGCTCTGGTAGGTGAGACAGAGGATATGTGTCTTCTGAGAGGGCAGTCAGTCGACCAGAGATGGGGCAAGGTTTGTTCTGAATGGAGGAAGGGCCTGAAAGCAACTGAACCCAAACGAGGTCTGGAGAACAAAGGCCTTGGTCACAGCAAATCCTGTGAAATGTAGGGACTATGACAATGGCCTCAAAAACCATTTCAGTATCTTAGGACAAATCTAATAAAGGAAATTAAAGAGTTAAACAATGAAAACTTTAAGTTCTTTACGAAAGAAACTGAAGATACTAGAAGATGGAGACAATCTCCCATGCTCATGAGTTAGGAATGATATTGTGAAAATGGCCAACCTACCAAAAGCCATCTACAGGTTCATTGCAATCCTCATCAAAATTCCAACACAATTCATCGTAGAAATTGGAAAAACAATCTTAAATTTAATATGGAAACAAAAGACACAGGATAGCCCTAAAAGTGTTGAATGGCAACTCTGCGTCACATCAGGCTTTTCCCAAGGTGTGCAATTCATATGCCCACTCTGAGACACATTCTGGATATTTCAGATGAAGATGATGCTGAGACTTATAGGATGTGTGTGCTCAGTCTCGCTCATCAGCAGAGTGCACTGTCCTTGCTGCCCTGGATCTGCAGGGTCCTCCCATGACCACTCCTCCCAGGGCTCAGAGCCCTGTTTTGGGCAGCCCTTTATCAGATGTCTCTCTAATTGGCTATCTGACAGACTGACTGCTTCCTGACTGGATGAGAGCAGGCCAGGTCTCTTCTCATCCTCTGTTTGCTCACACAAGCTCCTGGAGTAAACAGCCTGGATTCCAATGCCAGCTTTGTGGCCTTGGGCTTGGGTTGGAGAGCCTCAGTGTCCTCAAAAGGGAATGGCACTGCCCACCTTATCAGGGTCCTGTAGGAATTGTAAAAGATGTATGAAGTGTCTGTGGTACATAGTAGGCATTTCATAAACGGTGGCTATTGTGAGTTTTCAGAATGATATTTAGGACAGAACACAATTTCATGTTTTCCCACTAGTTATTCCCTCATAAGCACCAGTTAAGCTACATTCTGTAGTGAACATATTCTCCAAGTCGCCTCCCTCAGCCCCATCAGCAACATCCTCTGCCCTCCCAGACTTCTGCTCAGCCCCCAATGGGGCTTCTAGTATAGTTTTTCTGTGACATTATTGTACAGGAATTTAGAAAAATGGTTTCTCGGATGGGTAGGCATTGTTTCCATGTTTGTAAGACCTAGCAATGCAATCCCTCAAAGGAGACGGAATAGCAGGAGAGATCTCAGCGTCCCAGAGAAGCTTGCCTATGAGGAAGCCAGATTCAAGACACACACAGAAGGCTGGCTTCTCTGGGTTGGGAACAGCTGGGCAGAGACAGCGTCCCAGAGAAGCTTGCCTATGAGGAAGCCAGATTCAAGACACACACAGAAGGCTGGCTTCTCTGGGTTGGGAACAGCTGGGCAGAGACAGCGTCCCAGAGAAGCTTGCCTATGAGGAAGCCAGATTCAAGACACACACAGAAGGCTGGCTTCTCTGGGTTGGGAACAGCTGGGCAGAGACAGTTCCTTCTGACTTTCTGAGTTGAGTGACAGGCTTTTAAAGAGAGCTGCAGATGTCCACCACCCTGACAATCCTCAAATTACTTAAAACGTACTGCATTATATCCTAAACCCCAGCAGATTCCCACACTGTTTCCAAAATTCCGAACCTTTCCTTCTCACCCCAAAGCCTTGGGACAGGGGTTTCTTTCCTCCACAGTGGTTTTCTGTTGTGTGGTTGTCAGAGCACATGTAGCCACCTCCCCAGAAGCCATGCAGATGGGGCTGACTCAGGAGGGCTGGGTCAAGAGCCTGGGCCCCTGCATTTCTACAAAGCTCCAGGGCCATGCACACCCGAGCTGGAGAAGCGTGAGCAAGTCAGCAGCTAGAAACCCAGACACCCAGAGTTCATGGGAAGTAACCGAGTGCAAAGATTTCCTCTCCACTGAGCTATTTTTCTATAAATAGAACTCTCAAATTAGTCTTGAAAATTAAGGAATGCCATTTAAATCAAAGAGGAAGATGTAGAGAAAATCCATCACCTTGCAGTTATTGTACTGAACTGGGCCTGCTGACATGATAAGGGTCTCTGCCTTCTTATAGTCTCTGGGGTGCTGTGGCNNNNTCCAGGCTGGCCAGATGGCTCCTGAGCCTAGACAGCTCCCTCAGAGCTCACACACTGTCCCCACCCAGGCTCTGCTGAGCGACTCAGAGGAGGGAAAGGAAGACCGAGGAGGGGAAGACAACATTTCATGGAGGAGAAGATCCACTGGTACCAGAGCTTCTCCACGGTCCACCTCCAGTCCAGTCTCCTGCAGCCCAAGCCATGGTCTGTTTCTCTCACATCACAGGTCTTGGGACTCCATGCCCTCCCGGTTCCCGGCTGTCCCTCTGCCCTGGTCACCTCTCTGCAGCATGCTGCTCTCACAAGCCCATCTTGACATGGAACCTGAACGGATTTGTCGGGGGACTCTGAGAAGTCATGGACTGAGCAGGGTTTATCTGCACTGTCCTGGGTGGGCTTTCCCACCACCCCAGTAAGCCTTTGCCTACATTCCACCCCCAAAGAAAGCCCCACCCACTGTCCATTCTCACGCTGAGGGTCTTCACTTACCTTCTCTCTAGGTTTGCCCCAGCCTCTCTCTGATCGTTTCTTCAGAAGGGATTTCTGAGAAACATGTGTCTTCTCTTGTTTTTTTTTTCCTTTCTAAACTCCATACCTACTGTCATGGAAATAATAGCACTGGACTTGTTTCCAAAGCTCACTGTGGTTGTACAAAGTCACATTTTCTGTCTATCAAACCAAGGTCAAAGTTATCAATGCACTTCTTCGTGTACTGTGGCTCAGTGAAGACTGTTGGAAACCATTGACAAGAAGTAACTCAAAATACTGTGTCAGCTCATATTTGTGCCTGATGATGGTGGCCCCACTGTCTGTCTCTGAAAATCTTCTTAAGCGAGGTGTCAAATCTTTGTCTCCACTCAGGCTCAGGTTCCACTTCTGAGCACCTAGCTCGTGAGCATTTGGAACTTTATTTTACTACTTAATAATGTATTTAATAGTTTGTTTCGTGTGTGTGTGTACATGTGTATGCACTGTGTGTGCAGGTGCACATGTTGATATGTGCACACAGGTACACATGGAGGCCGAAAGACAACCGTGGACATCATCTCACAGCTGTGCTCCATCTTGTTTTGTCTGAAATAGGTACTCTCTCTGGCCTGTGATCCACCTGAGTAGCCAGACAGAGAGCTTCAGAATGCACTTTCCCAATGCCAGGATAACAAGCTCATGTCACTACTCCTCAGTTTTCCTTCGGTTCTAGGGGACCAAGTTCAGGTCCTCACGCTCGCACAGTCAGCTCTTTTCCAACTGAACAGTGTTCACAACCCTGTTTGTTGACTTGGTTGGGTTGGTTTGGGGTTTTTTGTTTGTTTGTTTGTTTTTGAGATACATAGCCCTTCTCATGCAGCCCGGACTGACCCCCAACCCTCTATGTTATCAAGGCTGGCTTTGAAGTCTTGATCACCCTGCTTCTGTTTTACAAGTGCTGGGATTATGGGTGTGTACCAGCATAGTGTGCTTTCATCGTCTAGTTAAGCAGATACACCATTGTTTCCCTTCTGTGCAGGGGAAGACAGGTGCTGGGGAAACTAAAGAGTCTTACCCAAGATCACACCTAGCACTGCAGGGTCACAGCTGAACCAATCTGGCCAGCTTCGAACCCCATACGCTTCTAAAATGATACCACTCTCCTCTGTCAGATTCCAAGCTAGGACTGCCCACTCAGGGCTGGGCACATGAATATTTGATACATGGCTTTATCATTACCTTGTGATCAAAATCAAACCAACCTACAGCTTAAATACTATAATACCTAAATATATTTTTAATTGAGGAGTCAAAGTATATGTATAATTATGGAATACTGAGAAAAAGGATTTCAACATACAGACCGAGATCATTATCAATATATTCACACTTGTATGAGTATCTTTTCTAATACCTAAATGTAGAAACAAAAGCACTGATTTAAATATTTTCCTGGGAAGCCAAGCCTAGCATTAAACACAGAACACAGATACACACACACACACACACACACACACACACACACCAGCTATAGGCACCTCTATTTGGACCACATGTACATTTTTTCCACTTTTCAGATTTGTTCTGAGAAGGCTCACAAGCCCATGTGTGGCTCAGATTTAAGAGAACACTGTTAGTGCTGTACAGTGGCCTTGTGGCCTTCGCAAGCTGTCTACCAGCCCCTTGGAGGCATAAACAGCTTTGGGCAGCATGAACTCTAAGTACACAATTGTTGGGTAAATACATTAACAACACAGAAACCGTTTCTCATACCAGTCAAATCATTAAGGAATGTTCTCGTGAGCAGAAACCTAACCAGATTTCAAAACAGCCCTGACCTCAAGCCCTTGCCCGATGTTGGGAATCATCAACTTTCTTTGGCTCATGTTATGGGGTAAAACAGATTTCCCCTGTGGCTGAGAACTGTGTTTTCCTGGCCACTTTGATGTGAAAGTGTTCTTTCTCCACCCTCCTCTGGGAAGCGCTTGCTCAGGCCCACTGCTCACTCTTTATGACTTGTCTTTTGCTGGTGACTTTGTGGGAAGTCTTGACACCGTCTGGATTTTAGGGCTTTGTCATATGCGTGCCCTGTAAATATTCTCTCCTAGACTGTACCTCACTGATTCTTGCCAAAGTATCCTTTTGGCAAGCTTGAAGACAAACTCAGGCACACCCATCACAAACCACAACCCAGGGTAGGAGAGCCCATGGTCCGTGAGTCAGAGAGGATGGCCCCACCCAATACTTCAGCCTGCGATGCTACTTTAGATCAAGGCTGAGAGTTTCCAGTTGTTTTTTTTTTCTCGTGGCCCTCATCCTGTTTAAAGAGGTTCATATTCACCAGGCGTCGGGACAGTGGCTCGGTACACATGGCCCCATCAAGGAAGTTGTATTAGAAGTGAAAGCTGATGGGGAGGAGAGGAATGGTCCCTGCACACAAATCCATGCAAGTTACGCCCACACAACTATACAAGCAGCAGGCTAACTCAAGCACCCTAAACACCCAGCAAGCAGCACTCTGTGGAACCACAGATGACTACAGCCAGCGCTCTGCTAGGGAGTTCCACAGATGCCCTGTGCCAATGCATATTTGTCTCTGTGGCTCATGCTGCCAGAGTCAACAGACACACAGCAAAGGTGACAGAAGATCGTTTAGTGCTATACCTAAGGCAGGCAAGGTCAAAACACAAATTTCTATGACCTGGGTTATTCACTTTTTCTAAAGTAATGCTTGCATACTGCAAATCTGGGAAATAAAGGCATGAAAGAAAGAAAAAATGCAAAAAGCCCTCTTCTTAGAAATAAACACTTTAATAGTGTGTTTTTATTTTAAAAATGGATTCATAGAAATTCATAATTTTGTAACTTTGTCCCCTCTCCCCTTTTGCTATGACAGCCTTTTTTATATCATTGTGCAGTCCCCTGTTATCTAATGCTAGATGGCTGGCTGCTTCTCAATCAGATAGCTGCACCAAAGTTTATTTAACCAATTTGCCGCTGCTGAACATTTAGCTTGTTTCCCATTTTCCCCTGAAATGTATTCCTAGGGTAAACATACCAGAATCTGGGCCTCTGAATATCCAAAAAAAAGTTCTTCCAATAGACTGGAAGTAGATTTGCTGTGTCACAAGGAACACAGTCATCAGGGCTGTGTTCATTAAAAGCTTACTCTGAGCTGGGGTGTGGCTCCATGGTAGACCCCATGCCTCCCATGCTGCGGGAAGGCGGCCGAGGGTTCCACTCACAGCAACACTGAATTAAAAACCAGTGAGAATTCTTTCTCATTTTAGAGCAAGCACTCGGTGTCACCGCATTATTACTTTTCAGTTAACAAAAGCAACGTTAAGGGTTTATTTGGCTTTGCAGTGTGAGGACACAGTCCACTGTGGCTGTGAAGCATCAGAAGGAGCTTGAGGCAGCTGGTCAGGTTTCATCCGCAGTCAGGGGCAGAGGAGACATTAATGCTGGAGTTCAGCTCATCTTCTCCTTTTGACTCGGTTTGGGAACTAGAAGATGGCACTACCCACTTTCAGGGTGGTCCTGTCTGTCTCAGTTAACCTAGTAGAGGAACTCCCCTGGGCATGCCTAGAGATTTGTTTTCTAGGTGATTCTAGGTTCTGTCAAGTTGATGATCAGTATCAGTCATCGCTGGTACTGTGCGAGGGATGCCAACTGCACTGGCTTACTCCCCAATAACCCAGCCTTGTTGGTGTGACAAGGATCTCACAGACGAGGCTCTGGGTTCAGCAAGGTCCAGGAAAATTAGAGACTGCATTCCTGGGAGCAATGTGGGGTGCTGGCTGCTGTGACATTCCTAGGAGCAGTGTGGGGTGCTGGCTGCTGTGACATTCCTGGGAGCAGTGTGGGGTGCTGGCTGCTGTGACATTCCTGGGAGCAGTGTGGAGTGCTGGCTGCTGTGACATTCCTGGGAGTAGTGTGGGGTGCTGGCTGCTGTGACATCTTTTGCTCACATCATGGTCTGATGCTAGAGTGGAACAGGAGGCTTAGTTCCATGAAGTAAGCCAGGTACCCAGGCTCTCCATTTTGTGGCTCTCCTTGAAATCCGTAGGATCAAGGATGGGAGGGCTATTTTAGGAGTGGTGGGGAAAGCCAGGTATTCCTTCAGCTCCAAGTCTACCCACTGGGATGTGTTGCTGCCATGGAGCCTGATGCACAGGGAGACAGGTACAAAAGATGCTGGGAGCCCAAGAGCCAGCACAGGCGGTCAGTTAGCAGTGTCTATCACAGTGGGGAGAGAAATGGGCTTTCTATCTGCTGGATCACTAGAAAAATCCACAAAACATCTCTGAGTTTAATGTAAAGGCTTAACACAGATACCTGAGGGCCAGCATCCTACACTCAGTGACAGCATCTGTGTCACAAGCTGTGTGTCTTCTGTCACGGTAAGAGCAAAGGTCACTAACAGCTGCTGTTTTCACCGTTCATGAGGAGCTACAGTGAACAGTTAAGCACTCGAATGCGAGTGTCAAACTACCTAAACGCGATGCTGGCGGTGCCATTTGCTGGCTATGCGACTTTGGGCAAGCGATTTAACATCTCTGCTTCAATGTCTTCTTCGATAAAATGAAGCTGATCGTGAAAGCCATAATACAGATGGCTTTCTACCTGGTCTGCTTCAGCTGTTCTTGGGATCCTGGGCCAGGCATTGTGCTAACTGCTTTGAAGTCATTTGGCTTCCTGAGGCCAGTTTTCTGCCCTCATGAAAAGGGGGAGATCATTCTATCCAAAGGGCTGTTGTTAAAGAAAGCCAAGCATCTGGCTGGAGGGGGGGCTGCTTGGAGCAGCTGAGCAGCTAGCTTTCCCCAGTGTTCAATTCATCAAGGTCGGCCTCACCCTGGGCTCCAGGCACCAAA
>LOEQ01000416.1:51058-63475 GCA_001685075.1 Bramus lutescens | reverse complement strand
GCCTCTGCCTCCTGAGTGCTGGGATTAAAGGTGTGTGCCACCACCACCCAGCTGAGAGGTCTGTTTCTATGGAAGTGATGATATGCCTGTGGAAGACTGAGCCTTCCACAGTGAGGAATAGCATTGGTCTATCTGAGCCCTCAGGGAACTGTAAATCCTGCAGGACTCAAAATAGGGAGAAGCCAGAACAGGCTGGAGAAAAAAGCAACACTCCCCCACTCATAAAAAACTTGTCAAAATTAACTTTCTTTCTGGAAATCCCAACAGCCCTGATAGCCATACGCTTTGGAATGATCAGCATGTTGTATTAATAGGGTCTTGGCATCCTGGAACCCAGTACCTGTGGTCATTGCCTGCATGTCCGTGTGTTGTGTGTGCATGTTCTTATGTGAGGGAGCACATATATGTCTGATGGGTTCGTGTGTGTGTGTGTGTGTGTGTGTGAAATTGACATCAGTTATCTTCCTCAATTACTTTCTACTTTACTGAGACTTAGCAACTTGCTGACCCCAGAACTTACCAATTCTGGCTAGACAAGTTAGCCAACTGACCCCAGGGATCCTGTCTTTGCATCCCTGTGTGATAATTGGCTTTTAGGCAGGTTCAAGGGTTTCAGACTCCAGCCCTCACACTTGAGTGGCAGCTGCTTTCCCCACTGATCTGTCCCCTCAGCCTCCATGGCTATTACCAGCCTTTGTTTGCACTATAGCCTTCCTGGGCTTGCTTCTCTCCTGTCTCTTGCTCGTGGGGCAGGAGTTTGGAGCCAGAGTGAGCCTGCCTGTATAGAGGCAGTGTTCTCTATGTGTGTCCCTCAAGCATGGTGGGGCCTCGGTGCTCCCTTCCACATGCATCTAGAGGGAGCATCCCCAGCCTGGCTCTGCTGTTATCCTGAGCTGGCCGGAAAAGAGGCTGACAGCCACTTAATAACCAACTGTGCTCCGTCTGAAGCAAATGCAAACCCAGCGGTCATCTAACACAGCAAATGTGGATCCCTAGTGCCGAGCCGAGTGGAGGGAGCAATGGAGAAAGCTCTCAGGCCTGAGGAGAAAGGGACCTAATGGAAAGAGGTAGAAGAACACCCACTCAGCAGTTTTGAGGCGAGGAGGCATGCATACGTTCACTGCTTCTCAAGATGCTGGAACAAGAACAATGGTGTCAGCAATGAAGTCGAGGCACACGGGGTGACGGGAGCACCTGAGAGTGCAGGAAACACTTGATGAAAAGCCAGAATTGTATGCAGATCTTCTGCTTTTGTACCTGCAGGGTCAGTGTGGTGTAAGGATTAGAGACATAGGCACATGTGGAAGGGTGCCTAGATTTGCTGAGCAGAATTAGGGCAATCAGGTTTTAGAACTGAGTGGTTTCTGCTCAGATCATAACTTCTGAGCAGAAAAAAAAAAAGTTACTCATCACTCCCCCAGTCCTAGGCTGTCTCTTCCACCTGAGATCATGGGAAAAAATCTGAGAGGGGGATGTAACGTACACAGCCTATTCCCTGGCATGTAGCTCATGCTTTGGGGGGCTAGTGACTCTCAGTAGTGACAATAGTGCCCAGAGATCATTAGATTGCAGAGGCCTTGGGCAAATTGCTCTTCTCTGGGGACTGCAGGTGTCTCCACCTGTAAAACAAAGGCGGGGTGGGGGGGGGCAACTGAAATCAGCCTGGAGCTGGAAAATCATGGGGACTCCAAATGCAGACTCTGGCACCAGACAGCGAGGCTTCAAAGGCTGGATGCCCTAGTCCTAAAAATTGAAGAAATGGAAATTAAAAAACCAGTGCTAACCTGTTGGGTTCTTCAGGAGATTACATTGAATAACGTAAGTCACACAGGTCCTGGTACATGGTAAAGACCTGATGAAATTTGTTACTGTAATTCTGCTTCCCTGAAATTATTTTCTGACAGTGGTAAAGATGACAGAAGCCAACTCACTCTGTGACATCGAACAAGCCCCTTGCTATCTGCAACCCCTACTTTCCCTGTCTGTAAACTGGGAGCCTAGACTAGAAGGTCTTAAAGGAGCCTCAGTCCCTCATGATGTAAGTATGAGGTGAAGAGAAGCTCAAAGAGGCCAGGCAAGGAAACACCCCCTTCTGGGAGCATCGTGGAACCTCTCCAGGATGTCAAGGAAGCCTGGCTGGTGACTGTTTATGCAAGCTTGGAAGCTCTATCTTCTGGTGTAAGTGTTCTTAACAGGGACTATCACCAATGCTGGACTCCAGGACAGCTGTTAATGGTGGGCCTATGCATCGCCAGGAGGCAGCAAGCATGGGCGCCATGTTCTCTGTGGCTGGGCAACCCCAGACTCACCTGTCCACTTCTGATTTTGCACATGACCATGCCATTTTAAGACATAAAGAGAAGAGAGACAACTAATCCCTTCCCTCTTTCTCTTCCTTCCATTTATCCTTCCCCCATTCCTTCCTAAATATTCCACCTTAATACCACAATTACAATCCCAAATATTTAGCCTAAGTCTTCATGTGCCACAATGGGATCCTTACTGCTATGTCTCGAGGCATCAGGTAATGCGCTCCTCTGCACAGTAACTGAATAGAGGTCTTTAGAACCAGATTCTGTCGTGGAGTTAGTTGGAGAAAACTTGATGAACAAAGGTTATATCATCTCCTTTATCCCACCTCCTTCTCCCAAGGCCAGCCCAGTGAAAGGGCTTATCTAACATGGAGATCTTACCATGTCCTCATTAGCCGGTCTTTCACCCATTTGGGCCAAATTGGTTTTTGATGCAACAAGAAAATGTATCTAGTGTGCTATTAATCAGGCTCAGCAAGGGAAAGGTCAAGGGTGACTGGTGCAATTATGGGTTGTGGGAAGCAGGCCAATCAGAAGTGAGCTGGGGAGACAGGAGATAGATGGCTATGAAAGCATGGAGGGTTGTGAACCACTGGAGGGAACCGGAAGGCTGATCCTCCCAAATCCAGCATGTCCAAGGCTTCTATCTTTAGCTCTCCTCCATGGTTCCTTATTATGAGGGAAACTTCTTGGCTCTGAGGTACTCAGTGTGGAGACATAAACCCAGAAGCCTGCCAATGGTCTTAGGAACTAGTGTCCCTCAAGCCTGTAGATTCAATTGGATGTTTTCCAGACCAGTTGAGGCTCCAACAAGGAGAGATGTCCAGGTGTGCACCAAATAAGATTAGACTTGTGATCTTTTGACTTCCCGGCATAGCTGCTCAGTCAATTTAACAGTCTGAAGAAGTTCTGCATTCCCAGACGCTGTTCCACAACCAAGGGAGCTGAGCAAGGCAAAAACCCCAAACTGCCTTAACTGGCCACCGAGTCTCTAGATCAGTGTGTACTAGATGGCAGCGAACCTTCCAGGACCATCTCTACATCACAAGATCAAAGAAAATCTCCAAGAAGACATAAAAGTCTGCAAAGAACACTGTGCCACAGGGCTCCAAACACTCAGTCCTGGGATGGGGCCTGGCCAAGAGTTTCTTTTTAAAGAGAATGTGTTAAGCTCTAACTATAGAGAGAATTATCCATCTTGTTTATCCAACAGTGTAGATCAGGCAGAGATTAAGTTGTAATCATTTTATAACAATTTTTTGATTATTAATCTGAACCATTGATGAAATTTTCATTAAGCTACACCCTAGGAATTGGTTTGTAATGAGTCGCTGCAATGTGTTGTACAAAGTTGCTGCAGACAAATCAGTTTCCTCACACTCCCTAAAGAATACAGACATGACATCCGGGCATCTGTTAAGTTTACTCAAAAACATATGCAAGCCTTTTTTTCTTTGAAGAACACTAATTTCATCTTGCTCAACCCACCCAGGAGCCTGCTAACTGCCTTTGGGCTGCAGCATCCATTTCCCACCCAGGAGGTGCAGCTCTGTTGCTGATGTTTGTGCCTCAATCTGTTGGCCCCTCCAGTGCACTTTCCTAGCGTCAGTCTGCAAAAGGTCCTACCCTTCCATTCTCGAGAACTTCCAGGCTGGAGGAAGCAAGGTGCAATGGGCTCTGATGAAGCTTCCATCATCTTCACTGACATGACCTTATCCCGTTTTCTTACCAGGGGATAAAAGATCACAGCCTTATCAAATAGGTGAAAAAACAGGCTCTCCATGTCACGGGACTCCTTGGGACTTGTAGTCCCAGCTCCTCACAGTCCTGCTGAGGTATAAAGGAGCTTGGATCCCCTCGCTGTCCCGCTATCTTGATTTGTTTTATCCAACACTGAAGAAGGAGACTAGAGAAAGCTTGATTTTTCTCTACACAGAATCAAATTAGTATGACTGCCATGCTTAGGGCCGTGACTCTTGCAGAGCCTTTTGGTCCAGCCAGCTGTTCTCTGCCTGAGGGGGAGAAAGAGAGCAGCCATACTGCCAAGCCTGCCACTGGATATTGGGGACCCATGTGTGGATTTCGTAGTGGTCTATTACTTTAGGACTCTGCTGCCTGTTTTAAAGCCAGCACCAGAGTACTTGTCAATGCTCCATCAGACTGCCCTCCTGACCCCCGAATATGGCCTTTGGGAAAATCTAATTGCCTGCTCTGAGTGACACTGGAGCCGAGAGAGTGATAAAGTTGTAGACAGTCACTTGGTGATTAGAGGCCCTAATGGAAGGAAGACTGCTGAATGAATGCATGAGAGAATGAATGAACGCACACCGGGGTTATTTATTCAGGGCTCTGGGGGCGACGCAGTGATGTCTTCATTGAAGCAACTCTGAGGACATAGACTGTAAGGACGTGAGTCAAGAAAACTGCCAAAGTTGTCTTCATACAGACCCCCCAACCTCAGGCCCTGGTGTCACTGAGGAAGACTTCCTAGTCCTTATGCTCTCAAGGATGAGCACATAGCTGGGATGGTGCTGGTTTTGTGTGGACTCCCAAGAATGTGAGACCATAGCAATGGAAGGCAAACATTTCCGAGAGCCATGGGTGGGCTCTGCTGTCCTGCAAGCTGAGCTAGTGGCAGCCTCTCTGGAAATGCCACCACCATAAACATATGCCCTTTATGTCTGCCCGGGGCATTCTTTTATTCTCTGGTGAACACTTCTTGGAGAACTCACAATGTGTCAGATGTGACTATAGAAACACAAAAATGATTAAGACTTAGCCTGAAGCCTTGACACTACCATGTGACAAGGGCCACAACAGAAGTCAACTGGGGCAGGTGAATAGGTCAGGATGGCAGATGGGATTCCTGGCAGAAGAAACAGTAGTTCAGAAGAGAGAGCCTCCAGAGGGGCCAAGAGAATGACAAAGGTCCTGTGTCCTTGAATGGAGGGCCAAGTCCTGGTTCAATGCCTCCAGGAACAATGGTGCTTTGTCTGTGGGATGATCGTTGTGGATTTAAAGCTCTCGGGATCAAAGGGAAGATGCACTAGACAGTCCCCAGGCAAAGGGAAGAGCAGTCGTCAACACAGGAGCAAAATGGTAGCTGACGCTGGACAGCAGCTAGCAACCTCAGCTACTTGTCTATACACTGAGGAGGAAAGGAAGAGGGTTTCTCTTACCCCAGCTCTCCTCTCTGCCATCCATTCCCAGGGCTCTCTCAGTGGCTCTCAAATGGACCCAGGACTTTCTCCTAGAGAAAGACTGCCAAAGTCCTCGGGAAGTGTGATTGTCCCTTGCTTTACAAACAAGCTGGGAAGCATGTGGGCCTGGTTGCACTCTAAGATGTCTAGGTTTTCACTGGGGTTTGATTCCATTAGCTTTTGCAGGACATCCCTCTGTCTTTCTCCTCTGAAATACTTAAAGTCTGTTAGCCTCCTCGTCCATGTTTTCCTCCTGCCAGGGGCTTCTGACACACCTGAACTACAAACTGATCTTCCGGGCAAGCTGAAAAGCTGGGCAGAAAAGAGGCAGTCGGGGAGGCCATCTCAAGCCCCTCATCCGTCTACCTGGATTCCGGACCAGGAGGGCTCTGCAGGAGGACACAGCTGTGCTTCTCTTCTCTGATGTCATGCTGACCAGACTGGTAACCTGACCCTTGATGACAGCTCCCCCTTCCCCAGCTGGGCCCATCATGCTGGCTCAGGGCAAAGGTCACCCCCAGGGGAAGGTGCAGCTGGAACTCTTTGGAGTGGCTGTGAAAGGAGAAATAATTTCCACGGCTGACATCTCCCATCCTCAGCTGACTCTAGTTCTCCTTCTCTGGCTGCTGCTAGACCCAGGCCACTCTCGCTTCTTCTGATCAGTGATGACGACACCCCCTTTTAGGCTGGGAGGTTATTAGTTGACCAAGTGTGGAGGCAGGAAGTACACACGGCCTTGGATAGAAGCTGAGCTCTCCAGGAAAACAAGCATGATCAACCCTTTGCCAGTCACTGAGCATTCCCTCTTCAGAATGGGATGAAGTACCAGTCAAAAGTTAAGTGCATTTGAATGTCATTTGGATAAAGCCAACAGGGGATGGAAGCATACTTCTGAATCCCACTTAACCCCATGGAATAAACTACAGGGCATTGCTGTCCTTCAGCATAAGATTAGCTCTGGGGGAAGAAAACTAGCCCTGAGCAGGTTTCTTCCTGAAAGCATCTTATAAACTTTGCAGGAGCACTGACTCTGGCTGCCATTGCCACCATTCCTGACCATCCTCCCTACTACACGGTTACCGTCTCCTGGCTCTCACTCGGTGTCCACCTTGACCCTCCAATTAAGCCCCCGAACAGAACAGGTATGGTTATTGCCACTTAACAAAGAGGGAAGCCAAGTCACACAGAGGAAGGGTGACCTTCTGAAGATTGCTGAGCCGGATCGCCCAGCTGGGATTTCTGTCGTTTGCACCCGGAGTTGACATGCTTAGCCTGAAAGTGATTCAGTAAAACGCTGCTGCAGGTAGCAAAAAAAAATTGCAGTACAAAGGAGGGACTGTAGAGAATCAGAGAAGAAAGGACGAGAGAAGACAGAGGGGCTTCAAGCAAAAGAGTGAGCTGCATCTTAAAGAGTGGCCAGGGGAAGCTGGCTGGAGGATTGGGAGCTGGGTAAAGAATGAGCCCTGACTGTTTGCTTCATAGATACCCAAGCACAGCTATGGTCATGCCCTTGACGCCCTGAACACACCTGCAACATCAGCCCAGTTGGGTTCTTTGGTCCC
The DNA here is from genome assembly GCA_001685075.1 of Bramus lutescens. Lineage (NCBI taxonomy): Eukaryota > Metazoa > Chordata > Mammalia > Rodentia > Cricetidae > Bramus > Bramus lutescens. The sequence continues at coordinate 56,401 of LOEQ01000416.1, read as the reverse complement.
AAGTTCTCCCCCAAAGAGATATAGATGTGCTTCTTGTCCTAAGAAGAAAGCTCCAGGGCCATATATAATAACATGCTACTCAAATACCGTCCTAGGAGGATGGCAAACAAAACCCACAATGTTATGTCGGGAAACCTAGCTTCCCACAGAGAACGACTTCATGAAAAGTAACCACGTAATGACAGTTGTTTGTGAAGTTACTTGCAAGAATTCCACAGCGTTATCACCTATAATGTAGACCACTATTTTATATGATTGAAAACAAGTCTTCAGCTCCTGAGACTTGAACTGATCCATGACTGATCCTGGCTCTCATTTCGTCACAGTGATGTCTGTCTGTTTGATGTCACCTTGGACTCCTTGCGGCTCTCTGCTCCAATAAATATTGACCTGCATGCAGGAGCTCCAGGGCTTTGGGAAGACAGTGTGGGGACACAAATATAATGACAAAGTGTAAGAGTGGAACGTCTGCTCACATAGAACTAGAATCAAATTGGGATGAGGGGGACAGGTCGAGTGACACTGGCTGCTCTCTGTCATTCAGGCTCAGTTGGCCCCAGAAGATGATTAAGCCACATGCCTGAGGGATAAATGGCAGTGTGTGTCTGTCATGATGCAGCCTTCCTTCCATGAGAAGGCAGTAAGGGCACCAGCTATGGCTTCTGTGGTATGCCCTGTCCCTGGTTCCTAGCACAGATAATCTAAATTGCTGACAACTTCCTAGGTGATGGGGTAAAGAGAGCATCGACATCATTTATTATTTTTTGGTAACCGTTGTTTGTACTTTTTTTGCTATGTATTTATATTTTTGTTATTTAATAAGGAGATGACAATCAATGAGGCCCTAGATGCCCCTGGAACAGAGGCCGGACAGCTGCCAGAGAGACCAATCATGTGATCACTTCCTAACCTCTAAGGAGGGAAGGGGCTAGAGATGGAGTGACTGACAAATGGTTCAGGATTTAATCAGCCAAGTTTCTGCCATGTGGCTCCCAACTAAACCACAAACAGCTGGGAGGAGAGCCTAGCGTGGTGACTATTCGGAGGTACTGACAGGGTTATGTGCCTGCAGAGGGCTGAGAGCCCTCCCATCTCCCTCACTATCTGCACTTCTTCCAGAGTTCTGTAAGCCATTCTAGGATGTGATTAAGACCAAAGAGTTGGTGGTCATGGAAGCCCCTGACTGGAAGCCAGCTAGTCAGAAAGATGGAGTAGCTAGCACCTGGGTTTGACACGTGAAGTACAGGCAGTCTTGAAGAACCCAGTCATTATCCGTGGGATTTATCAGTCGTTATGTGGGATCTAATGAAAGTTCCTGGTAGGAAACACAAGAATTAAATAGATTCTCAAGATATTTGGCTCTAGGAGATTGGCCAGGATGGGGACGGGAGGCGTCTGGACGTGGTTGTCCAAAGGGCTCTGTGGGTAGGAAACATCGCAGTGACTGGCTGCAGAGCACCTGGGTTTAAATATCAGTTGGATCTGTATCCTCTTGCCGGCTTCAGGGGAAACTCTACCTAGTGACTCTAAATGAAGATGACCACCTCACACAACTGCTGTAAAGATAAAATGGGGGCTGTCATGCCATGTGTTCATTGTTGGTTAGCTGTCAGATGGTAGGAGAACCCGATGGCTAAGTGGACAGATGGATGGACAGGTGAATAAATGCCAATGCCAACTATTGGGTAGAAGGAAAAGGTAGGCAGGTCTGTAGAAAATGAGATGAAATTTACCTCCAGAATGACTTTATTAGGAGCTTTATAAGCTCATGGCCAGATCTGTGATGGATCTTGGAGGGAAGAGAGCATTGGGAGAGATAGCATCATGGCCATAGGTAGCCATGACAGGGCCCTAAATGGACACAAACCCGGCAGTTTAGCCATTTCCTTCAGATCCTAGGAACAAAGGGAATGTCAGACTCTTTAGGTTTTCTCAGGGCAGGGGTAAGGGAGGGCAAGCTCCATAGCACAGCACAGCCTATGAGCTGGAAGGCAGAAGAACACTGACAAAGATGAGCCATATTAAAGTTGTTTGGGATCTGGGAAGTAGGGAGGGATCAGAGCTGCAGTTCTGAGAGGGATGGAGAGGGCCCAAGGCAGTCTGTCTGCAGAGAGCTATGGGCTGGTGGCTCCTGTAGCCTGACATCTGGGAAAGTGCAACAACCATAGGCTCTGTGTTCTTACACCCGCGTCGTGCTTACACATGTCAGACATGGTCCCAAGTGTTGCTGGCTTATTTTAGGCTCAAAACAAGTCCCGAGGGAGATACCACTATTTCTTCATTTTACCAGCGAGGAAACTCAGGCACAGAGGGCTAGCCATGAGATCACACATCAGAAAAACAGCAGATTTGAATCCCAGGCTTGGGAGCCAATGGTCTGTGCCCTCTGAGGTTTCTGCAGTGTGTGGCATAACATATAGTAGGGCTCAATAATAATAGCTACTGTAGATGCTGTCTGCAAGCTTAGTCTTCATATGATGGGGCACTGTTTCCCACACTGGAATCTGTGTATACCTCGTGATATTCAGCATCATTTTAAGAGGCACACTGGAGACCTTTTAAAATGCTTATGATCATAATTTTACTTAAATATGTATTAGAAAGGAAAGTTGCACATCAAATCCACAATGCCGCTTGTGACATTTGATGACCCTTGTGACAATCCCAATTTTCTAAAAAATGAATCAATTTAAAGACAAAGAGTAAAGACAGACCAGGAGTGAGGCCACTGGTGGACTTGATGCCTAGGGATAGGATGTAATGAAAGGGGATTCAGGAATTGCAGTACTCAGCTTGGTCCCCTATTTCTAAAGTGGGCACAATGGCTCCCCTCAGCAATGGCCCGTCCACCCCCAGCCCATCTCTACCCCAGTCCACACTGTCGCTGCCTCCTCTCTTGAACCATGGCAACTGGGCTCTTGAGCATCAATCTTGGAGCAGCCCATTTTCCTCACAGTGCAGCTCAGGCAGGTACCTCCTGCCACCTCCTCAGATGTGTTGATAAGATTTGGAGACACCACAGGAATCCGATGGGGAAGATGCTCCAGGGATGCAGCAGAAATTAGATATTTTTCAATTACCACAGGCAACGGGCTTCACGTGGTTTTAGTAATGCAAATCGCTTATTTGCTGCTTCCTTCTCGCCGCCCTATCTGGTCCCTGCCAATGATTGATGGCCACGGGAGGGGAGAAAGCACGCCTCCGCCACTCACCTTGTCAAGCCCCCTCGATCTCTATCTACAGAGTGAGTTGGCTCCCTCAGCTCGCTACAATAACTCAATATCATGGACAAAAGACATTGAGGCTGTAACCAGCCCTGTCTTCCAAGCATAAGGTTTCCCTTAAAAGCGATCTATATCCCAAATTCCAGAAAAAAAGTTATAATAATGTCAGAGCAGAATAAGAAGGAACAAGGGCAAGAAGTGACTGTAAAGTCAGAGCTGTATCTCTGGGAGCTCACAAACTGAGAGCAGAACCAAGGGTAGCTCTTTCAGACTCCTGAAGACAAGGAACCCACAAGAACCTCAACAGCAAAGCGCAGTGTTGGAGCTCCATGTGAGCTGAGACGTACATAGGCATGAGCTCACTGGGCGCTGCTGCATCAAGTACTTTACATATATCAAGTGCTTCATAAATGAAAGTGTTAGGATTTCCATTTGGTAGGTGAGGCAGAGAGGTCCAGAGGCTTCCCTAAGATAAAGACAACAGCTAAGACAAGATCCAAACCCAGATTCCTGACTGCCGAAGTTCATCCCACTCCATCCAGCTTCCTGTTCTCTGCCATGGAAAGCTTTGCCATGTCTGCTATGTTCCTCTTGTCAGCTTATGAAACCTAAGGAGATATGGGGTTGATGGTAATTCATGTGATGACATTCATTCATATGATGCCACGCTGTGAGATGGTCCAGAGAGGAAAACATTCACAAGACAATTTCTGGACCACTTACTACTGAGTATGCCTCCTGCTCCTCATTGTCTTCTGCCCCTCTTATGTCAAATCTTACCCAATTAAATAGAGATGCCCATCATTGCTCATCCAGCCACGCCTCCTGGGGGCGAGTCACCCTCAAAGGTGAGGTTCTACACCATGTGACTGCCTGACATTAGCCATAACTGGCTAACTAGGGCACAGACACAGAACTCAGTAAGTAGCACATCCAAAAGCCAACATCTCTCCAGCTCAGCTTTGTTTACAAATGTAAATATTCTAAGCTAGCAAGATGGCTCAACAGCTCCCTGGCTGCTCTTGCAAAGGGTTCAGTTCCCAGCTACCCGACAACTCATAACTATCTGCAATGCAACACCTTCTTCCGGCCTCCAAGGATAACAGGCATGTGTATGTGGCACACAGACAAACACTCAAATATAAATAAATCTTGTTTTAAAGTGTAAACGTTCTGGTGCTTGTTAAAACAAAACAAAACAAACTAAAAAAGAGTTTATTCAAGACCATAACAAGAGAGAAATCGAAAGAGAAACAGAGGCAGGGTTCAATTCTAAAGACATTAAAGATGGCTCAGGCCCTGTGTAGGCAGAGTGAGGGGCCTGAGGAAAGTTGGGCAAAGTCAAAGGTGGGGTTTCTTGCTAAACTGACCTAACATGATTCTTATTGAAGGTAGGCCCACAACTTCTTCATCAAGGAATTGGCAAAAACAAACAAACAAAAAACTTGATCAGATATTGGAGGAGGAGAACATCTTACTAAAGTGACAACAGCCTTTTCACTTTGATTTTCTCATTGCCTTGTTTTCTGAGACAAGGTCTCACTAGATAGCTGAGGCTAGCCTCAATCCTTCTTCTTCAGCCTCTCAAGTGCTAGGATTACAGGGGTGCACTACCATGCCTGACTTTGAAAGAGGTATTCTTGCTAAGGCTGGCGTGGGCAGGCTTCAGTCAGGATAGCTGTCAAGACTGAACCAACAGACAGAACCTGACTAGGGTAAAGGAGGAAGTCTGCCACCAAACCTACTCAGAGGGAAGGGTTGATAAGATGGTCTAAAGACTTTGCCAAGGAGCAGACAGTGAGGGTGGAGCCGATGAGGGCTTGTGAGCTGCTGAGGGTTAACCCTGGAGATCGGCAGAGGAAGGGGGCTGGGGAAAAGGGACAGGGAGGAACAGTGGCTGGAGCAGTGAAAAATGCAGAGAAGTGGACCCCACACCACAGATGCCTGAGCAGTCAGCACCTCAAGCTACCTGATGGTGGGCCCTTCGCCAGGCATGTCTGATTCAGTGCCCACCTGAATGGGTCTCTAGGCTTAGAATGTTTCTCTCGGGTCAAGACCATGAAGGGTTCATCCACTGAAACAGTTTACCTGAGCTAATGGGAGCTCACCAACTCCAGCT
>LOEQ01000416.1:38735-49670 GCA_001685075.1 Bramus lutescens | reverse complement strand
CTCTGAAGTCAACAGGAACCTGGACTCTGGTGTTCCCAGATGGCCTGGTTGTTGTCTCTGTAATGGCATTACAAGGGATGGAGGTCAGAGGACTGAACTAGCTATGACCAAGATGCAGACTATTAGCTCACAAAGCCCTGCACCCAGCCCTCCCATGGGTGCTGGTAACAAGCATGGCTTTGAGGATCCTAGTCTTTGCCCACTCAGCTTAGCAAAAGCAACAGTCCCATGATCACCCTAGGGGACTTCTCAATCTCCCTCCTAGCGCAAATGCACAGCCCTGGCCTCAGGTCCCTGTCCGGGGCCACGCTGACCTGACCTCCTTGCCACCTGCCTCAGGCCCAGTCCTTCGTCCCTGCAAATGGATTCGGCATGCAGTCACAAGTCCCCAGAGTTGTTGCCTAGCCTCAGAAGAAGTAGCCTTACAAAATCCCGTTTGGCTTCTGCCTCCACATCTATTCCCAGTTTGCTTCCCAGCCCCCACAACTAGTTCTCTCTTTCTAATTATCCCAAAGAGAAGGAAGATTAAATTTTAATGCCCTGAAGATGGGAGTTGGAGATGTCATTATTTTGATTCAAACCCCAAGCATGCAAGAATCTGATCTAAGCTGCAGGAGAACGGAACCTGGGTGACTCTGGAGAACCTTAAAGAATTGAAATGCACCTCCAGGTAAGCAGACTTTCCCTCTGGTGCTTGACTTTTAAGGGGTGCCACAAAGCACAGCAGATGATTCTCACAAAGTCATCCTGCAGCAAAAACTCAAACTGCAAAGGACGTCTCAGACCCACATAGAAGCCTCAACCCCCCATGCGAGAGGCATGCGAAATGATGGGGTCAGTGGTGTCCCGACAACAGTGTCATGCAAAGAGGGTTTGGCCATGAACTTGCCTCCAGAAGGATGCACAGCAGCAGAGGTTTAAGCCAGAAGCAAACCCCACTGCCAGAAGTCACCCAGATACTCCCCAACAACAGCACTGAGAGGGGTTCTGCCAGGTTCAGGGAAGTTCTAGGCTGGGAATTCTGACAGCTTTCACTCAATAGCTTAGTGCTAAGCTAAGTACGGCCAGTGATGTGTCTCTGGGCTCTCTCCAGGTACCTTTAATAGCTTCCTAAATCTCACCTCGAAGACGAATGCTAGAAAGGTTAGATAAATTCTCTAACATTAAAAAGTCCCATAGCTACGTGGGTAACAATACAGAACAACTGAGGTGGCTTTGCCACATGTCCCCTTCTCATTTAAAGCTCCGCCAAGGCTAGTTTAAAGCAGGAACAAAAGGAGCCAGCACTGACCAAGGGGGGAAAGCAAGGTCTTGGACATCAGGGGCTGACAGAAGGCTTTGACAAACGTGCTTGTCCCAAACGCCAGCTGAAGATGCAGGCGATGCAGCCCTGCTCCCTGCTTACCACTGGTCCCCTGCCCTCTTCCAGTCTGAGGGCTCTGCCACTTGGTTTCTGGAGGCCCATGTGGGCAGATCAGAAAGGCAAGAGGGAACCCAATGCTGGTGTGCCGGGGGGTCCTCATGGAACTTTTGGGGGTTGTAAAGAAAGGAGGTGTGGCCATATATTAAGGGCCTGCAAATGTTATCCACATTTTCTGGTGTCCAGATGAGATCTCCAAAAATCTACCAAGTCTTCTTCCCCAGTGGAGAGCTAGCTGAGGTGGTAAAAATACAAACTCATTTCTACTGACTGAGGAAGGCTGTTTTACTCCCTGGAAAGTAATTGTCCGTGGAGAAGGAAAGGCAGGGGTAGGGCCACCTACTTTTGATTGTTAATGGGCCATGTGCTCTTTAACCAGCCCCGTGTCTTTCTGTGGCTCTTGTGCCTCACACCAACAGGTGCAGGTCATGNGGGGGTACCCAAAGGTCTCAGAAAGCCACAACCAGGGCCTGGAGAATAAGCAGTAAAGCGGTTGCTTTGCAAACTCAAGGACTTGGGTTCGACCCCTCCCCAGAACTCCCTCCACCACACACACACACACACACAAACACAAACTAGACATAGTCGGCACATGCTTGCAATCTTAGCCCTGGGGAGGCAGACAAAGGAGCTTCTTTGGGGTTCACTAGCCAGTGAACCTAACCTAATAGGTTCTAGGTCAATGAGAGATCCTGTCTCAAAGACAGTGGGAGCTGTTTTGGAGGTTATATCCTCTTGTACACACACACACACACACACACACACACAAAACCACCCCCTCATCTCTGGGATTCTATGTTGTCAGGGGGGACGTCAGAGCTAGTGAGTGTCCTCAGGGCACTTCCGGAAGAGGCAGCTGTGGGCATGTGGCCTCTAACACATCCTCTTTCTCTTCAGCTTGCATTAGCTGCCACAGCAACACTCTACAGGCTAGAGCATGTTTCAGAGCACACTGCCTCAAGTGTCTACAGGCTGGATAGCAAAGAGCTCACATCCTCCAGCATCTCTCCTTGGTATGCAGACAGCAGGCTTCTCGTCCACTCTCACAAGGCCTTGCTCTGTGCCTCATCCCTGAGGAGTCTTCCTCCTTATAAGACTCAGATCCTATTGGAGTAGGTCCACAGCCTTAGGACCTTGTTGAGCCTTAATTGCCTTCTTAAAGGTCTTATCTCCAATTACTGTCACTTTGGGTGGGGATTGGGGGTGATGGTTAGAGTTTTAGCACATGGATTCTGGAAGGACAGATCCAATCTTTAATGGTGGTAACCCCAGCTGCAGCCCCACCAGAGAGCAACCACTTTCCTGGATCTGTTTGCTCAGTCTTCCTCCTGCCCCTGCTGCTTACGCTTTTCATTTAGTCTTTTCCAAATAGACTTTGGGTTACTTATCCTCCGAGGAGACTTCCTTGACTTCTCCAAATGAAAAAGACACCTACTATCTGTTTGAGCTGACACTACATCCATGACAGGAGAGCCTAAACCCAGCATCCTCTCATAAACAAATGTTGAATGGATGGATTGTGACTACTAGGGATGAGGAAAGGTACCAAGCCTGCCCCTCTTCAGCCCTCTCCCCCTGCCCTGCACCTGAACGGTAGCTCACTGATCGAATCACATACGGCTCTGGACTCTTTCCATCTCTCTCTTCATTGATGTGTGAGATGCTCTGTTGTACAGCCTCAACATCCAACCCTGAGCACCCGGTTGACACAACTTCCATTCATACCAACAAGACAGGTGGGCCAGCCAAAAGGCAGATCAAGCTGCCACAGCTACATCCCCAGCTACAGGAGGCATCAGCACAGTGGCTGGACCAAGAAATAGAAAAATTTATGCAGAGAGCTGGAAGGTGGGCTCTGGTCTCATCCTTTCCAGTTGCATTAGGATCTATCTCCCCAGACCCACGTCTTAGCAATAGCACCTCAGAACTCAGTCCACTGGATGCAGAAAGATTCCTCTACAGAAGATCTGTGTTACCACCACCCTGCAACTCACCTGGGGAAGGCTGTGTCAAGCGATTTCTAGACTACCATGGTCATGGTCCTGGGTTAGGTATATTGGTGTGACGTCATGTGGTCCAATTCCACTATAGAGTGTGTGTGTGTAATTATGCATGCCTGGGGGCTCATGTGCATCCCCCCAACTAATGTGTGTGCATTTATCACAACAGCAAAAACGTTGAAGAGATCATTTTAAAAATTTAGACATAGAAGCTTAACAGAGAGGTAAAGATTTCGGTGAAGTTCTGGAGCTCACAGACATTATAAGCTGTTTAACCCTTAACCTAGTTTTTGCCGCTATTAAAAGGATTATGAAAAGTTGTATGAAAAAGACTGAGCAAGCAGCTCAGTGTTAGGGTGGCTATCATGCCCAGGCTTGGTGTTTGATCCCTAACACTGGAAAAACAATGAAACAAACAAACAAATTAAAAAAAAACACAAAAACTCTACACAATGGTTTGAGGAAGAACTAAAGTAAAAGACACTGCTGGTGGCTCCCAGGACAGGGCAGGCACCTGACACACGTTAGTTACTTTCCTTATTCTTAGCCTATTGAGATAATTTTTTAATGCTTTCAATGAAGTCCACTAAAGTGGACATCTCAGGAAGATCAGAACATTTGTGGGTCTTGTTTTCCCTGTGACTGGAAGACGTGACCACTACCCTGCTTTCATGGATGCAAAGCAAACATCAGGGCACTTGCAGCATGAGAAGCATGAGAAGGCACCACTGTTTCCAGATGCCCTCGCCACAGCTCAGCTGCTCCATCCTATGCCACTGGTCCCTCCAGCCGTAGAAGCAATGATGCTGGTCGGTGCCTAAGATTCACCTACCCACCTTGTCACCAGGTCCACATGTCCAATTGTCACTTCAGTACACCTGCTTGGAGACCACTCTCTCTCTAGAGCCTATCTGGTCCTTCTATATCAAATGTCTCAAGTCCTTCACAGAACCCTTGAATGTCTGCTTGAGTCATATTTTCCCCTCCTCTTTCTGTTAAATCTAAAAGGACCAAACTCAACTTCATCATCAAAGATAAAGAGGGCCCCAAACACCATATACCCTTCATTATTTTAAGTAAGTTGCCTTAGGAGCCTCCTGTGTTCCAGAAGGTGAAGTGATGGATAAGATCAGCTTCCTCTGTTAAAGAGTCAGCTGTCTGGTTCAGAGGTTATGGCGTGAGAAAGCATCCAGGACATGAGGGGGTGCAGTGAGCAGCTTCTTCGCTGCTCCTGAATGAGGTGTAGAACGACAAGGATGATCCATTCTTTGCCAGGAGTGGGGGAGTGGCCCAGGGACGATAACATTTCAGTAAAGCCTCAAACATGGGGTCAGCTGTTGAGGAAGGTCATCAGAGTTTAGCCAGGAGAGATGTGGGGTACAGGGAATGGGAGAACTGGGCTGAGGAGAGTGGCTTCTGTGGAGGAACGAGTGGGAAATCACTGATCAGGATGGCAGTAGCTAGGCTGTGTAGTCGTCAGGCCAGGAGTGGATGGTGCAGTAGAGGAGAGAACTGGCCAGAATGTTATGGCACCCTCCATGCTAGCTGTCTTTGATATAAAAGTAGAAATGGAAAAAGCCAGAGGTTAGAGGAGACAGATGCCAGGCCAACTTAGAAGGGGTGATTAGGTAAAGTGGGGTGTCCTTGTAGGGGCAAATGGTTGTAAGCTGAGGCCATGGATACAGGGCAGTCAGGGATATACACAAAGGACAAGGAAAGACTGGGACAGTGAGCAGAGTGATGTGTGCCTCTTAGTGGGACACTGCTGGTTACCATCCGGGAGCAGCTCAGTCAATGTTATAAATTTTAATTACATGAAGCCCAAGTCTACCCTCTCCAAAACCATTTTAAAAACTGGCTCTAGGAAGCTTTCCTGCTGAGTAGGTGACATCCTGAAGAATATTCAAACTAAGCTATCCTTTTCACTTCTCAGTCACCAAGCCTCTTTGAAGCCAGACACGAGGCTTATTTTCCAGCACACGCCCTCTGTGGGAGCACTTGCAGTGGAGGGCACAGTCCTGGGCAGAAGGAGAAGTTGGGGGATCAATTCAAAAGTCCTTCCCATGACAGATCAATAGCTGTCTGTCGGGAAGTCTGACTTCTCCCCTCCGTGCTTGGTAAATGCTCTCAGTACACAGCCACACTCAAGCAACTGGATTTCTGTCTGGGCTGATTTGCAGCCTTAGGGCCTCTTTGCCTGATTCCTGGCTCAGCACAAGATTTGAATTTGACAGAGAGGCAGAGGAATCTGCTATTCATAGGTGGCACCTGGGGATGTCACCAACGCTGGAGGGAGGAGCTTTGTGAGTTCTAAAAGACACCTGCCCCCATTACACCTGAAACCTGGTGACTACAGGGCTACTTCTAGATCTTCTTAGGACCAGCTGCTTACCATTAGGTCTCCACACCAAAGAACCTGCCTTGGGGTGGAAGCCCCTTAATCTCAACTCGGTTCACCATACTCAGAGCAAGAGATGTTATATATCTTGGACTGAAGAGACGGCTCAGTAGTTAAGAGCACTTGTTGCTCTTACAGAAGACCTGGGTTCAGTTACAGCCCCACATAGTAGCTCACAGGCATCACCTACCCCAGTTCCAAGAGATCCAACATCCTCTTCTGAACTCCATGGGTACCAGGCATGCACATGGCACATAAATACATGCAGACAACACACACATTTAAAAACATAATTGATTTTTTTAGAAAGAGATATTACATATCTTGATTTGTGGGGTATCTATATAGATATATAAAATGCATAAAAAATCTACCAATCTGAAACCTTAGAAGCTTTTACTTTACTAGATACTGGATCTAACATACCTACAGCAGCATTAGGATGTGAGCCCAGCTTTCTCCTTCTGCAGACCATGGCATCCTTCACCCACACAATGAGGGTCTCCAAAGACCACATCCAAGGTAGGCCCTGAACCAGCCACTCCATCCAAAGGGCAAGCAAAATGAAGCTACCACCAAGCACAAGGAAGCATCTCCTGCTGCTCATGACAGTAGGAAATACAGCAAAAGTTCAACTTGTTAGCCCTCTGCTGTGTCTGTGTGTCATTGATCCCACAAAGGCCCAAGGGTAACTCATGCTGGTGGAGGCTCTCTAGCTCCCCAGCTTCCCAGCACCCCCCAGCAGATTCCTTGTCTTTGTGGGGTTTTCAGCCAGTCCCCCAAAAGAGGAGCTCTTAGCTCCTTTGAGGCAGGAACCAAACACTGCAGAGCTGCCTTTCAGCCCTGTGGACAGGACATTCCAGGTTGCATGCTGTGAGGCTTGTTTAGCTTCACACTTGATGCAAATGGGACGTGTGTTTACCCACAAACACACATAGGCACACAACAGAAGCTGCTGCCCGCCAACAGAAGCGGCTGCAGTGGCAGGATTCTGGAAGCCCAGACTTATTCTTCAGCAATGTTGAACTATCAGAGACTATCAGAGAAAACAATCTAATTCCTCATAAGCCAAGTTTCAACCTCTGCCCAGAAAATTCAGTAGAAAATGAAATGTAATACTCTATTAAGTTTTATTTTCCCAGCACAAGTGAGGGCTCACCCGAGCATGGAGAGCCATTAAAATGGATCTTACATATATCATTATAAATTTAATAATCACCATGACGGCTAGAGTTCAAGTTTAAATGAATGTCAGCTGAGCATGACCAATTGATGTTACCCCAGCTGCCACCGAGCCTCACTTGGGGTTGTATTCTCCTTCCAGAGGCTCGGTGGTACATGTGGACCCAGCCCAGCCCAAGCCAAGAACAGATGGGAAATGCAAACAGCTACACCTAGCCAAAGAGGAGCCATCATAATTGCATATTATCTTAGTGTACCGGCCCAATTAAAATTTTCTACGGTATCAGAGGTCTCAAATGTTCCTCGGCTAAGGGTCTGGATCCCAAACTTGCTGACACTCTCTCAAATGCAGGCATTCCTCAGGCTGCTCACTGCATCAATGTTCTTTCTAGCTCTGGGAACGCGCCCACTGAAACTGGAGCAGAAGGTCTAGCAGGCTCTATACTTGGCAATCAAACTCCACAAAACAAATCTCACTTATCTTAGGTGCCCGAGATGGGGGCGTTCTTCCTGAATCAAGGGGGCCAGGCTTAGGAGCGATTCTTTCTTTAAGGAATGGAGTCAGAGTTTGTGTTTTTAAGATGTATTTCAATTTATTTGTATCCTTTAAAGACAGTGTAAATCCCAATACAAAAGCTGTGAACATGCATGCACATGCGCACGCACACACAACACAGCTAAAATCTAATAGGAAGGATTAAAAAGCCATTGGTATTACACATGGGGAGAGTTGATCTTTGAAACTCACAAGGGGAAGGAACACAATACCAATCACCTGGATAGAATGCTACAAGCTTGGATACCATCCCCACATTTCAATGAAAATACTGGGTCCATTTGCAGACAAAAACAGTCTCTGGTTCTACATCAACAAGTTTAACCCTTTCTAGCCCCTGGCCATACCCAGCCTCAGGTTCCTTTCTGAACCGTGAGCTACAGCATGCCAGTGGGTCTCCCTAGTGTGCCTGGCTTCTGAAGAGGAGCTGAACGTTAACCGAGAGACACAAGTCATAGGTGACTCTGGCTTTCAGAGCAATCATAGCCAGTGACCTGCACTCAATGGGCCACTTGAAATGACTGTCATTCTCACAAATGGGACCAGAGAGTTCACAAGGCACATTTTTGATCCTTATATGCAAGAGCAGGTAGAAAACACAGAAAAGTCCTTAAACAAAACCAGCTCAGTAAGTGGCACCATGTCCAGAAAGGCAAAGTGTGCACACACACCCAGAACCACTGCAGTACAAAGGAACCCAGATTGACGTTGAGAACACCAGGACTTTTTGCTAACTTCTGTAAAGTGTGTAAAGTCCTTGTTTTCCTAGTTCCAGGCATTAAAATATTCCTTCTTTTCATTTCTCTCAAGTATTAACCACCAATGACCCAAAGCAAAAAAACAGCAGCACTTGGACACCAAAGTCTGAAGCAACCACATCACCTCCAAAACAGAGAATGACAGACAGGTCTGATCAATGAACACAGTTCCGCTAACCACCCAGCTCTAAGCCACACCTAGCAACTCCACCTCCAGGCAGCCAGCAATAAGCAAAGTTCTATCACTTACCCTCTTTTGGTCTTCCAGTCCGTGAGTGACAGCTTTTCTCTTCTGCTGTTGGCTCAACTCAGAAATCGATTCCATTTCCCAGGTATAAAATCTCCTTCAGCGGTATTCTAAACCCACAGTAGACCCAAGTGACCCACACAACAGCGACCTGTGCACACCAGACCGTGTCCCACCAGAAGGGAGATTGCGCTATCTCTTCAAAGCTCTTGCCATCTTCTTGAAAGCCACTTGGGAACCTGGCTGGCCAGCGATGCCTTGGGGATGAAGGGGGCTGCCACTGACATCTCGAGGATGAGGAGCAGAGTTTCACTTCAGGTCTGCAAATCACTTTACAAGAGCCCAAAGGAGAGATCTGGGCAAAGAGGAGTCCATGTCCTGGGGCGTGTGCCACATCCCTGCCCCAGGAATTCTCTGCCTCACTGTCTGCTTGGCCCAGATAATTTATATGTCAATAACAATGTAAATGGGCATTTAATCCACCAAGCTGATAACATCCACATCCCTCTCGCAGCCCTTGGCTCCTATAAATCAGCACAAATACCTCTCTGCCAGCCGCTCCTCAGAGCTCCTGTGAGCGCTTGTCTCCACGGTGGCTCCCCTCCCGGCTGTCATCTTCCTTCCTGCAGAGAGACCCAGACCTGAAGAGAAAACGTTCAACAGTCAGATTTGTCTTTGGTGAAGTGTGGTGCTAGAGCTGTCTTGCCTGCCATCTGGAGTCAAACAGCAAGGCCTGGGCCCAGCAGCAGCCAGCAGTCTCTTTCTGAACCCACCATGGATCACATCCATGGGCAAGCAACCTGGGGGGTGACGCATGGACTCCCCATGTTGCCTGCTCTTGAAATAGCAGGTCGGTGCTGCAAAAGCCCATGTGGGGGCTTACTGTCAGGGCAGCAATAAGGCACCATTGGATGATGAGAAAGGGGGAGGTGCTCAGGGAAGCGGAAACACCAGCATCGCCCCCCACCCAGTTCCAGCTGGAGGGCCTGGTGTGTGGCAGGTGACACAGCCTGGCCACAGGGAGGGGAAGGAGCAGCAGGAATGGGACAGAGCTGGAAAGCAGCTATGGCATGGAGCTGCATTCCCTGCTGGAACCTGCAGACAAAGTAGACACTGGTCACCTCCTACCTGACGTCGTCACAGAAGCTCTGAAAGCCAGGGAGGAGGGGAGAGAAGAGAGCACCCCAGAGCAACATGATCAGTGCAACTTCCCTGGGTGGTTTGAGAGGTGGGGACAGGCCTGAAGGCGCCATCAGGATAATGCATCGGTCAGCAACACCAAATGTCTCCTCACAACACTAGCACCTTGGAAAACAAAGGCTGAGGGGGTGGTAGGAGCTTACTAAAAAGCACTAGCTTCTTGCCAGAATTTTTAACCAAACACTAGCCTCCCAGCAATTCAGTCAGTGCCAGTCTCTGGGAGAGCTACAGCCAGGTCCAGTCAAAGTTAGCATAAGACGGAAGCCCCCAGAAGTCTACCTTGCAGCTGTCCTGATCAGCAGCCACTTTGAAATGAGGCTGAGGGCATCCTCTGTCACCACCCTCTGTCAGGCTTCCATGCAGCTCGCTTCCAAAGCAGGTTGAGCAGCAGACGGGAGGGTTGGCAACAGAGGGCTCATGAGAAGAGGAAGATCAGGGTGGGGAGTACCTGGGAGAGATGCTTAGAAAGAAATGCAGGTTCCCAGGTGCACCCCTGAGAAGCGTGCCCTATGCCACACACTGGGCCGCAACAGAATTCAGCAAGCCACACTGCCCCTTCTGATTTGGATTAAGAGTCAATGAGGAGCTGAAAGTCCAAAAAAAGGACACCCAAGGGCAAGATTTCAGAAGTTCTCTAAGGGCCCAGGAAATAGTTAAGCACGCTTGGGCTGCCCACAAGCACCCCGGACATCACCCCTCCAAGAGATCTCTAGAAAAGACAGTTCCAGAGAATGATGCAAGAAAACTAGCAAACCTCCTCCAAGCAGAGCCCTTTCCAGATGTGGTCTCCGACCTAGTGGAAGATTCAGATCAATGTAGCTGGGGTTGAGTCTCAACTCTGCAACTGCCTCACGGTGTGACCTTGGTGGAGTACCTTAACTTTTCTCATCTAGAAAGTGCAGATAACACTAGTAACTAAAGGATGGCATTCATTTAATATGTGACCTGCTAGGGTCATTGAATGCCTGTAGTGTCTCTGGTGCTACCTACTGATACACTGTAGTGATGAGGCGGTGGGCTTGCTTTTCATCCCGCCCGGCTCCCGCACGGCTATCTTAGCCCCAGAAATAATAACATGGAAACTATATTCATTAAACACTGCCTGGCCCATTATATCTAACCTCTTACTGGCTAACTCTCACATCTTGCTTAACCCATTTCTATTAATCTGTAT